>CAAKHD010011958.1:59838-95342 GCA_901007705.1 Fistularia tabacaria
GAAACAAGGCCTGGTGGGAGAAATGAGAGTCGTTTTGGTTGGAGGGGGGGGGGGGGGGCGGTAGCGGGGGTCCTTTGAGCCCTTAATAAATACAGCTGACTGTTGTGGGGCTCAAACTGCAGAAACACCCTGCTGTTGAGGGCCAGAGAGGCTGGCGGCCGCAAAAGTATAAAACAACAAAATTTTTTGTCGTGTCGGAGCTTTTTCGCCGCCCTCAAAAAGAAGAGAATAAAAACAGAGGACTCAGAACGGGCCTGAGATTCGGTCGATTCCCCGTCACTCACACAGAAACGTTACGATGTAGCTTAGATAACTGGGGTCAAACATGCTATTTGTCTTTCATTACTTTGCATGTAAATAAACCGAAGTGTTTGGAGTTGATTTTTTCAAATGTATTTTGCTGTTTTTTGGGAGAAAGAATGTATATATTTATATATATATTCATGTGTGTGTGTGTGTATGTGGGCGGGGTATACATGTGTATATTGTATATACACACAAATGTTAAATATGCAGTATATGTAATCTATATGTGTGCGTTTTTCACATTGAAATTCATATATATTTATATGTATATATCTAAATACATATATACACACACACACACACACACATATATATATATATATATATATTCCTGTATATACACAAACACACATGTGCAATTATATGCAAAAAAACAAATTTTCAATTTGACATCAGAATGACACCAATGAAATAAATGGTCTTAAATCAAAGATGACCTTCTAAAGAGTCGCCATGTGAAGGAATGTCCTCGAAGAATCCACACAAGTTACCAGGTGTATCAGAGGACTCTCTGCTTCACTGTCAGCTACTGAATCAGTCTTCGTGCTGAGTAGCTACTGAGTATTTATTGCAAAGCCCTGGTGGGAAATGAATCTGCTCCTAATGCACAGAGAGGAAGTGAAATTCTTTATGTCATGAGTTTGGGGGATTTAACCAGGGAATTGCCTGAAAAAAGAAAAGAGAAAAAAAATCCAATTTAATTTTCTTATGTCAAGTCAAGGGGCTCCTCGATCGGTTCGGGTTATGACTCCCACACAAAGGCACTGGATGCTTTTGACTCCAGGCTTCCTGGGGGTGGAGTGCTGTAATCCATCCAGCCCTTTTCAAATATCTCTCAAACTCTGATTTGTCCTGCTGTGCTAAAAACAGTAAGAAACACAGGCTGAAATTAAAGCACTGCATCCCTCCGTCAAACCCTTTCACTTTGTGTTTTTTCAAGACATTTGGTTGAAGACCGGCGACCTCTTCCAACGCGGTTCACTCAAAGTCTGAAATTGATGCTTGTGTGTTATTTATCATTCCCCGGCTTTCATCGTGAAAGTGTCCAACTGCAGCGGGAATCCCGGAGAAAAAAGAAATGACTGGAAACAGCTTTTTTAAATATTTTTTTTAGCAATTGAAATAAATATATGTTTGTCTTTTTCTAATCAATAAAATATACATCCCGCTTTGTTTTCAAATCGATGCCGCCTTTCCTCGCCAGGTCCGGTCAACGCACAGCAGTGTCATGGAGGTCCTTCATCTGGAGGAGGTTAGAAGGAGAAAACCCAAAGCCTGATATGGATGTAAATGAAGTCTTTGCGGTCACAACGATATGCAGACCAACTGAAAAGCAAAGAACAATTATGCCTGGAGGAAAAAGAAAAGCATAATAACAAGCATATTTCCTGAAAGCTCAACCTCTGTTGCAATGAATTAAGCTGAGGGAGACTATTAGACTCACAAAGCAACCTTTATTGTCTGCGAATGCCTTAAATCCAAAATCAAATGAAAATAAAGCACTGGGTTTTTGCCTTTCTGTCAACACAGAATCCTAGACGGTCAAATAGAACGCAAGCAGAGCCCACCATTCGTCTGCCATGACACGAATCTCCTCTTTCTCCCAGCCGCCTCCGTCCAACCCCGTTCCCCGTATCTGTAAGGGGGGGTTGGACCCAACGTCGAGGTCCCCACCAACGCAGAGAGAGTCCAAAACAACTTCACTGAGGCTCGTGGCGGCCAGAGAGCACGGCGGTTCCTGAGCTTCCATGGGAAAGAAGACACCCTGACAACTTGTGGGGTCGAAGCGAAGGCCTTTAAGTCCACAATGATTGCCTGCCATGGGCGACCGCAGCGCGTCCAGGTGGACCCAATCACATGATGAGGTGGAACCTCTGGAAAGAGCCCTGAGAAGCAATACCGGCTAACTTCGTGTCCTCTTCGGTCCTCCTCTCGACCTCCTGCCTGGCCGGCCTGCTTCACTGATGCGTTGACCATCCACCCTCTGTTCATGACCGAACCATCTCAGTCTGGCTTCTCCCGCTGTTCCGACCCATTTCTTCACCTCTTCTCCACCCTCTCTATTGCTCTGGACTGTTGGCCTCAAGTACTTAAAATCCTTCGACCTTCTTCGTCTCCACTCCCTGAAGCTTCACCGCTCCACCTGGATTCCTCTCTTTCACACGCAAATATTCTGTCTTGCTGCGACTGACCTTCTCAAGGTGTTCCTCCTCCTGCTCTGACTGCAGATCACAATGTCATCCGCAAACATCATGGTCCATGGGGATTCCTGTCTGACCTCATGTGTCAGCCTGTCCATCACAACTGCAAACATTAGGGGGCCCCGAGCTGACCCCTGATGAAGTCCCACCTCCACCCTCAACTTCTCTGCAGCACCTACAGCTCACCTCACCAGTGTCTCTCAGCCAGCATACATGTCCTGCACCGGTCTAACTTCTCTGCCCCTCCAGACTTCCTCATGCAAAACAATATTCTGCAACGATACAAACGTACTCACCAAAATACATAATTTTCATCATTTTCTTTTTTTTTTCAATTATTTATTTCTTAGGGGAAAAGGTATGGAAACATTAGGCTCAAACTGAGCAAAGATAGTTTTACCAGATTCTATCTAGAGAGTTCATTTCCAGCTGCGGTCCCCTGGACACAAGATGGAAAGTAATAAAACGTGCAAGCCGTCACAGTATTTCCATTCACATTCATCCCTGCAGGAGGACAACCGGCGTCGAACTCATCCATCCATTGAGTAAAAACATGAAATCCATCCCTTTGTATGGATGCTGATAAGAGAACACGAGATCACGAGATCATTTCTATGGTAGATTAGAATCCTCACGTTTTATGCAGTCAGTCTGAGGGAGCCTTTCATTTATTTGAAGGACTCGTAAAAGCCCAGCCAAAAATCAATAGATCAATAAATACATACATAAATAAATAAATACACATAGGAATAAATAGATAAATAAACAAAATAGATAAATAAATAAACACATAAATACCTAAATAGATATATAGGTAAATGAATACAAGTGTAATTTTACATTTTTGCATTTTTGTGAACACAATGTAGGATTCAAACTTTGGGACTCAGACTCTGTATTTTTGATTCTGTCCCTCATTCTTCTGCAGAGTGTCATGATCACGAGCCGCCTTCGACAGTCGGCCAGTGAGAAGCTGTTAACCAGCTCATCTCCGGCCTGCATCAGCGTTTTTAGCACAAGACGCAGCTTGTTATCCTGCTCAGACAGCTTCATCCACACTGTGAACGTGCGTGCGGCTTCTCGGCGGCAGCCGCCAAACGCGAGTGAAATTCACCTCGGCAAACGTACACTTTCACTCGTCCGGCTGTCACCCGACCTGGACCTCGAGAACTTTTCAGGCCCTGAAACCCAGAAGCTTGTGACTCCCTGCTGTCGCCTGGAGTTGGTGGAGCACGCTGATGCTGAATGACTTCAGCAGCCTTTAATTATTCATATCCTTTGATAAATTAGATGATTATGAAAATGATTGCAAAATTGTAGATTATCTGAAAACTCAGGCCGTTTTATTTGTTTGTCAATGTATTTATTTCAGGATTATAGAATTAAGTATTTTTTTATTCAAGTGATTCATCATTTGGGTCAATTTAGCTTCAATTCCCCCCCAAAAATACTATTAGGTGATTTCTTCTGATTTTATTGATAACCTTATTGATAATACCAGTGGTTTCTTCATGGCTTCACACAAAGTTTCCTACTAATTTAATTAGGACACACATAAATACATGCATACATACGCTGTACGTGATGTATTTGTGTAATGTCTATATATATATATATATATATATATATATATATATATGTATATATATATATATATATATATATATATATATACACGCACAAGTATCTGTGAGTTTTCTTTCTCTGAATTCCATTGTTTTTTCTGGCTTTACATTTCACCTTCTTGTCCCTGGACACAGCAGTTTACCCCAGAACCCCACTTTGGGGGCTCCAATGATGTATCGGCGTGCACGTGACCTTTGCCTCTGGGCTATTAGAAGGGGGGGGTTGGCACAAATGGTTTGCATCCTTTGTTTTGACATGACAAGTCTGATATAACACGGCATTTCTGGGGATTTTCTGCAGCGAGTGGAGTTTCAATAATAAAACATCAGTCATCGGCGCGCCTGCGTGAACAGACTCTCAGTCACCAGTCGACCGTCCGGTCTCGTCTCCTTTTGGAAAAAGCCAAGGATTTTAACGCGCGGCGTCTCGCTCTACATCTGCCCAGACTCTGAGGCCAAATACACAAAAAAAACAACAGTTTTAAAGTTGATTTGTATTGTGTCTTTTGAAAACATTCGTTCCAATGTGCTGCGTGACAGCAACGCAAAAAAGCCAGGATCCGTTTAAATGGTAATAAAATCTAAGAAAGGCACAGCAGAAGTCTCACAAGACAGCTGCTTCGTGTACTTTGCAAACATATAGCAACAATAACTATTGCAGGAAAATCCGTGCAGAAATGGTTGCAGATCATTATGACTCCCGCGGCCTTTACTGAACCTTCAGACTGAAAATAAAGTTGAAAATGGGCAAAATATCACACGAGAGAACAGAACAAACGACACACATTTATCCTTCAGTCGTGAAAAGGGTCATTTTATCTAATCTGCAGGAAATCACCGTTCATTGTTATCATGAATTCAAGACCTTTTTGGCACCAACGGGGTCAGTTGGAAGAGCCAGAATCGTTTACAGCACTTTATTATCATCATTATTTGATTATATTGTTATGATTACTAGTAGAAGTAGTGTTATAGGTATTATTGTAGATATATAGCTCCCTGTTGATAATATTGTAGAAAAATAAGACGAGAAAATAAATGACAGTTCGCTCATTAATGTCTTTTACCACATATTATTTATACCAACAATAAAAAGTTGACTTTTTGCTTGTCAGTTTTGCAAATTTCATCTCACATTCATGAATGTATATTTGTGTCAAACCACCAAAGCTAACAAATGGAAATCCTTTTCATCATCAGTTGTTTTTTTTGACTCAAGTCGGAGTGAGTAATATTGTTTCTGCACGGGTGTCTTTTGCTTTTGTTTGTGATATTTGTCAGAGGACAAAAGTCAAAGGTGAAAACGGTGACGTGTAAGGAGTGGAGTCCTGTGCGTGTCTTTCATTCACACCACTCGGGCTTGTAAAAGTAAAGGCTATTTCCTGCTCAGCATTGACTCCAGTAACCAGAGCAGCCTTCAGTATAATCCCTGTTTTCATTCAATTTGAAAGTGTGCTTGTATTCCCAGTGTCTCGGGATGCAGACGAAATCGAGCCTACCGGGGTCGGGGGTGCGGTGGGGGTGCGGGGAATGGGGGCAGCGGGGGGGGGGGCAGTTTGGATCAGTGCGAGCATTAGATCCCACAGGATAATAAAGAAAAGGCAGTCAGAGATCGGACCGACCTTGCTTTAGAAGTACCAAGAGCATCATCAAAAGTATTAAAAGTATCCCATTTGATTTCTATGCAGATGATACACAGATGTGTTTTTCAATTGGATTTTTAATCCAAGTTGACTTCAAGTCCTCCTACCGCAAAAATCAAACAAAAACCTTCGACAATGATCGACAGATTAACTTCCACAGGAAGGAAATCATTCAACCCTGAGCAAAGGGAAACGACCAGGGCAGGTTCTTTGACAGGGACCGATTCTTTCATCTCTGTTGGCTTCTGGATCGCGCCGAGAGATCTGAACCGACGTCTGATCCAGTGCCTTCCAACGCCGAGGCCCAGCGCAACTCGCCCATCCTTCCAGACCGCACGTGCATCCTGGGGCCGGTAAAGGCTTTAGCTACACGCTCAGTTATTGAAATCAGATATATCTAATTCCTTTCCTTTCCTTCTTTCTCTGAGTTCCTGCACGTTTCTATTCCGGCGTGTTCCGTATCTTTCACTGAATGGTGTCCATTGTCTCGTTCAAAAGGAATCAAACGGCGGATGTGCAGGTACGGAGCTGCGTGACCCAGCGAAGCTTGCAGGAGGTTCACGTCAGATTGAGATCACTTTACGGTTCATGTGATAAAACAAAGGCAAGGTTAAAGCAAGAACGGAGTCTCGGAAACAATCCGACTCTCACCACAACCCTCTTCCGTGCGTCTTTATCGTATAGGAATGCACGGAATTTACTTTGTCTTCAGTCACGAGACACCACTTAATGCTGCATTTCTGAGACCATATATTTTCATCAGATTCCTTTCCAAGGAAAACACGCATCTGTCCGCACTGAAGTCTCCACGGTTCCAGGAAACCGTTAATGTGGAAGTAAAGCAGCGGCGAACATCCCGGGCGTGAATAAAACACCTCGGACCGTCAACGTCAAGGAAGACTTCCAGCGTTTATTTGACGCGACATTCGACATGACTTGTAGCTCCTCGCAACTCTCTGCTGGGAGATAAAAAGTTAGGGATTGAAAGGGATTTGAGAAAAGGTACAGCGGGAGGAGAAGGTCCTGGCAGGAAAAAATACCACCGACGCAGAAGTATGCAAGAAAACCGTAATAATGACTGAGGATCTTACAGCTCTGCGTGAGGCTGCATTGCGTGCATTCCAGGAGAATGGAAGCAATCACACTATAGTGCTTCATATCATGAAAGAGACATGAGAACACAAATTGCATCATAACGCTGCATTATATAGTTTGATGTTTGGAAGAATTCTCCAATTGCAAGGTACTATCTCACATTATGTCTGTTTCAGCCATTTACCGTGCTGTTAGCGAGTGTGGTCAGTCACTCAGCGAGTACTCACAATGAGTTACACAACATAAGTGCGCCTTGTGATACGTTCCCACTGCGACACATGATAAGGTCTTAAAATAAATAGATAATCACATACAAAATACACTAATAGCCCCAAAAACAACGAACAACACATTGGATAAAGCTCCATTGTGTGATTCAAATGTGCTCTGTTGTCTTTTAACTGTCTTTTCTCTTGCATTTGACAGAGCAGGTAAATCCAGAGCCAGTTGCAGCTCTTCCTTTGGGACCCTGAAGTGTCCCCTGAGCAGTAAAGATATACAATCCCTGCACTGTGTCCTGCTTGATAACCGGACCTCCCCCACGCCGGCGGACGAATTCAACGCTTCTCCTTGCTGGACGCATTTGGTAGGCCACTTTATAATCTGCGAGACACGCCGGAGCCGGCTTCCAGAGTTTTCCGTGTCGAGATCCCCCGGATGTCTGCTCCCCTCAGCCTATCCTGAAGGCTGAACCCCGCGCTCCCCAGCCGCTCCAGCTGCTCACCTTCTCCCGGTCACGACCCCGAGCCTCCTGACCGACAGGAACAGCGACGAAGGGCGGCCCTTGAGCCGAACAGCCTCCAGAAATGCGTTTCATGTTTTGCCAGGCCTGTGAAAAAACTGCGCCGGTGCGGACGGGCCTATCTTCTAACGTCGAGCAAACCATGCTTTGTGGTATCTAAAGTTAGTCAGTAAACGTTGCATATTGCGACGAGCCGGTGCGCAGTGAAATGAGCCGACGCGGAGACAGCTCGGGTATTTGTCACTCCTGCGTTCCGCAAAACCAAAGGGATGCAGCTTTCATTAGTGCATCAGTGTATGAAAACGAAGTGTAATGACACGTTATGTAATCACAACACAGCGCAGATAGCAAAGAAAATGTCATTATTTTGCATCATTGTGTCATGAAACCTGATTTGGAAGACACGTTATGTAATCATTAAAAAACTTTCCCTCGGCGGTGATTTCATTGCTATTGCTTAGCCTCGGCAGGAAAACCAGCGCCAGCAACGCCTGCGAACGTGGACGCAAGGAGAGGGTCCAGGGCCGGAGCTCAGAGAAGCGAAAGCAGAGAATTCCTGACGATCTGCACACGAGGTGAAAAATTCAGAGGGGGGGGAAATATTCCCAAATCCGAGCGTGAAATCAAGAGACCGGCTCTGAAATCAAAAGAACGTGCTGTTGAATAGAGAAAAGGGGGAAAAAAGCCCGTATTTGGGCGCTCTCCTACGAGCTCTCGTGAAAGCTGAGCTGGAAACAGCATGCGGGAGTTGACAGAGTTCAATATGAAACAGCTGGATTTACTAAACTGCGCCGAGTTCATCGCATCTACAAAGATTTTCTTGACGGGATCCTTCACCCATTTGGCTGGCGGCATTCGCTGACTTCCCAACGCTGACGTTGAAAAATACATCGCTAATTACGGAAATTAGCCAAAATGAAATGTCTTTTTCATGCCTTCTTTTAAATGCTGATGAAAAAAAGATGCGTCCTATTACGAGAAACCATCAAGAAAAAAAGCACGATTATTTTGACAAAATACCACTCGAATACGTGGATACATGCACGATGCAAAAACATGCAACTAATTACTCTTTTTGCCTGACTAGTTTGCAAAAGGTGAATCAATGATGGGAGGACGTTCGGTTTCATGGGATATTTCGAGTAAGTAGACTGGACTTCCGACCCGATGATCTCAGTCTCTGCCGTCAGGATGCAACGCTTGTGGGGGCTGAACCTTCGCACCTCCATATCCCGGCCTGTTTACGCTTCGCTCTGGGAACGTTTCAGATTCCGATCGGGACCCGGTGTCAGCTGGACCTTTCCCACGGGTGCAGACCTCGCCGTGACTCGTGTCTGGATGGCGTGAAACAAATCCCCGGGTCTGAAGGAGGCTTTTTAATAGCCGCTATCGGCCCATGTTATCTTTCCACGCGGCGCACATGAAGAAGAAAAAATATTTCACCTCTGGGGCTCTTCTTTCTGGCCCCCCGGAAACCCCCAGCTCAACAGGAACTGTCTTTTTGGATTATGATCTTTATCATATTGACTCGGGTGAAAACAGAAAACCCTGTAAAACAACAAACAAAAAAAAACAAAACTCCATATGTGGCGTTTGAACTTTAAAGGTTGGCGAAAATAAAATCCATCCAAAAGGACAGATAATCAGATGATATTACGTTCTAACTACTTCCATCTGCGAAATGTGGGAAAACGTCAAAAAAGTTAAATAAAGCATACAGTAAAACGTCCCTAAACTTGAAAAATGTAGGACGGTTTTGTGTTGTGCTCGTTCCTGTTGTTTACAATAGGTTATTCCTTCATCACTCTCTGATTTAAAGAAAAGCAGGGGTCTTTTTTCACAAAGACTCTCCCTAGACTTCCATTCCACTTAATTCACACAGTCATTTGCATTCAATCATGCACCTCAAAGCGTTTGACGCAGCAAGACTGCGACCAGGAAATTCTTGAAAAGAAACAATTTCCAGAACTGACACCACTGAGACGCACAAAAGAAACCAAGGCAGAAACACATGTTGACTGGAGGCAGGGACCTTCAGCGCGAACCACTGCACCACCATGCCACGCAGCCCTCATAGTTTGTCTTCTTCTTTTAAACTCCTGCGCCAGGAACGGGTCCTCCCCCTGTGTTGCTATCTTACCGCGGTGGGGAGGCTTGTGTACTTCCATGACCCTGGAGGCCTCACCGGCGGGGGTTCTACCCTTGCTGGGTCTCACCAAGCAGGGCAGGTTTCGGGGCGGAGGTCAGACGAAAGGCAACACCCGGTCCCCCGGGTTGGGGGTTCAAGCTCACCCCGTAAAACAAGACCTGTCACAGATGCGCAAACAAGAGTACACCATGATATCCCGCCCGGGGGGGAAGACGGACCTTCGTCAGAAGGACTGATGACGCAGGGCGGGGAAAGTCGGATGCACCCGGACGCCACTGTGCCGAAAACCATCCTGTGAACCAGGGCTACAACCGCCGTCGCTACATGGAAGGGAAGGGCCGTGTTCGAACTGTGGAAACAAACCACTCAAAAGCCAGCGGACGAAGAGATCCTCCTGCGGCGTCGGAGATGGAAAGGCCATACTCGTTGCAAACCAGCCACAAACACCACAAGACAGTCCCTCAAGTGGAACCCCTGCAGGAAAAGAAAGAGAGGTCCACCACCAAACACCTGGCGCAGAGACCGGGAGGCAGATGCCAAGGAAAAGGCTTAGACTTGGGGACAGCTTGGGATGCTGGCTCAGGACCCAGGTGCTTGGAGAACTCTTGTTGGCGCCCTCAGCCCCAGAAGGGGTGATAGGTGATAGGAAGAACAAGCATGGCTCTTGTTCGTGGAACTAGAACATTGTAGACCAGATCAATATTGAACTTTGTAGTCGTGCAAAGTTGGATCTGCTTTGGCCCTACGTGAAGAGAGCAGGAGTGACCTTTCCACTGATCAGCCCCCGGTGGCGGGTCGGCTCGAGTGTCAGGGAAGCCTGGCGGAAAGATCTGGTAAACCCGAGCGGTTCGCTCTGGGACCTTTTGGAGAACATTCTGTCTAGCATCTGTTCAACTCCCGACTTCCAAAGAATCCCCCCCCCCGTCCCCGGAGAGGTTCAGGACGTGGAGTGAATCATCCCTGAGCTGCGGTCAGGGAGTCATGGGTGATGGTGTTGGTGGGAACCGAAAAATCCTCCGATAATAAAGAAGGCCATGGAACAGACGACGGAGACCTTCCAGACTCGGTTGGCCCTTCTGGAGATGCAGACAGGTACCAGCGGGTCAGACGGGCTGAGGCCTTTTTGCAGGATTGAGATGAGAGAACATGGAGAGCTTCGTCTCCATAAAAGGGAAACGGGTCAAAGCAAGAGAAGAGACCCGTCGACCTCAACCAGAGGCGTCGTCGAACTCCAAGGAGCTCCGGAATCCAGCTGATTCGGCCAAAAAGAGGTGAGAGCTGGAAGACCCGACGAGCCTTCGTCCAGATCCACGGAGGAACTATGGAGGTAAAGGGTCTTCGGTGACGAGGCACCGGGCGAAAAGCCGAAGTCACCGGACAGTGCAGGACTCTTCAAGGCACCACGGAGGTCAGGAAGTGCAGAGGTTTTGATCGCGAGTGAATAAAATAAACCTTCCCGGAGCCGATGCTTCGGGAAGGTTTGGCTTCAAGCTGCTCCGCCTCCCCCTAAACCCCTTCTGGAATGATTTCTGGAAAGGAGACTCCGACCAACTGTCAAACCTTTGATTCAGGAGGAGCAGCGTGGCCTCCATCCAGGCCGTGGAGCAGCCTCTCGCTGTTCTTGCACCCTGGAGGGTTCATGGGAGTACACCCATCCTGTCTACATGTGCTTTGTAGATCTGGAGAAGGGGGTCTTCTGAGGGAGGCTTTCCATGAGGGTGACGGATCCGGTCCACAGACAGATATTGTGAGTGCTGCATCCGCCGCTCTCTTCGTGATCTTGGTGGACGCCGTGGCTGGGGAGGATCCTGTCCAATATGGAAACCATAGGATTGCTCCTCACCGCAAAGATCTGGCACAGATGAAACGTAATTGGACCTTTTAAAACCACAGGGGTGAAAAATTCATGAAAGGCCACCATCTGAGATATTGAAGGGATTTGAGAAAGGACCTCATTTGAGCTCGATTTGGATGTGAAGATTCTAATTAAGGCCTTGAGACGTAAAGCGATAAGAAAATGGAGGATTTACATTTATTGCTATTTTTAATCCTAAAATACGTTTCCATCCGGCACCTCCTCTCGTAAAAGCCTCCAGGTGGCCCAGCGAAACACAAATACACTCTTGTGCTCGAGAGCATACTCTTGTAAGTCGCTAAGGTTGGACTTTCTTTACAATTCAGAGATTTTATCTGAAATGAAAATGAGTAAATACAGAGACACATTTAAAGGACGCACTCGGGACAAGACGGCCTGTTTGTCTCTCTTTGCAATAAAATGAAAAGGGAACAAAACGGCAGTCAAGTGTTTTCCAGCTCTTTCCTTTGTCCTCATCATGGTTGCATTTTTAAAAGATCGCTAAAGGGCAGCGCGACGTCCACGTTTTCCTTGCGTCCGCATGGGTTTCCTCCAACTTCTCCCACAGTCCAGGAACAAGCAGGCGCGTCGCTGAAGCTCGAAGATGCCCAGACGTGTGGACGACAGAGCGAACGGCCGACGGAGACAATGAATGGTTGTACGTCTCTGTACGACGCGAGCGGTTGCGTGTCTCGGGGTGAAGCCGCCGCCCCGAGCGCAGGATAAGCCGTTCAGACAACCAACGAATGGACGACCGTTATCCTGAATTAACTTCAAATCTGTATAAATGTTGAAGTTGTTTTTCGACGGTAAGACTTCCTGCTCTCCTGCGCGTTCACACGTCCTGCCTCCGGGGGAACTGGCTGGGAACCGGGATTTATTTGACTTTGCCGTATTTGCTTTTTCTCCCTTTGTATTTCTTTCTTTGAGCTGTATGTAGCTCCAGTAACTTTTGTGAAGCGTCACTCCAAACACCAAAGGGAAGGGAATCGTCCAAGAGGTTCCGCAAATGAGACTGAGCCGGGGGATGAGCTGTGTCTGGATTCCAGGCTGCGCTGAGACCGCGGATCCTCAGAGGACAGAAATCTCCGTCGACCGCCTAGTCTTCTTCGAGCGTGTCCTGCTCGGACGGTTTGTTTTTTAACGCGACCTCTCAGGGGGGATTTCGCCGTCCTCGTGTGCAGGCAAAGCCTTGTTTTACTGTCTTGCTTTGTTTTTTCCCGAACCCCGCTTCTTTCCTGCCTCTCTGGATGACTCTCTGTCTGATTGGCGTCTTCACCTCTGACTCACCGGCATTGTCTGCCTCCGACCGCTAAGCTCGCCGCTTGTCCTTGTGTTCCAGCACCTCTCCTTCACTGCCTTGTTAGTATAATTGGGTCTTAGATTAATGCTGTCTACCTTTCTGCCTATATCCAACCACTTGATCTGGAAGTGCCATGTTCTTCTGCTACTGCTATAGCATGCAAACTATCACCACCAGTGCTCTTTCTAAAAACATAAAAACATACATGTCTATATTTATATCTGTATCTACATAGATATATGTGGATCTTCACGTCTCAGCCTCTTTTTCAGTCAGGATTGTTTTGCTCCATTATGTGTTTTGTTTCTTTTAGAGCTTTTTTTTGTCCTTTGGAAAAATATGTGTATCACCATCATTATTATTGTTTACCCTTTTTAAATGATTTATGTTTTTCTATCTCGTCCTATTGTTTGACTATATTATCATTCTTACTTTTCTGATCTAAAGAAGGAATAGATTACGAGTGCCAAATCATCGGTGGTCTCAGCACTTACAGAAATAACTCCTCAGAGGCAGTTTTATGGGTTTTGTCTGTTGTTCAAAAATGCAAAAATGTTTTAATTGCGTTAAACGGTTGTTATGATTAGCATTATCATCTACATGAAGAAGGAATGGTTGAAGTTTACTCAGGTTGAAGGGTACTCAGTGCGACTGTCATTTCAAGTTTGGAGGTAGGGCTTGAATTCGTGTTTAGACGGCTGAGGGCGTTCTTTTGGTTGGGTATCGGTGCAACGTGGGGCTGCCAAACCCAGCTAATCGCCACTAATGTGTCCACAGCGGTTCTCCACGTGTCCTCCGCGGGCCACAAGATGTTCTCCGGCTCTTCTGCGGATCCTGGGGGACGGGAGCCGCCACCGCTGACGGGACGAGATGCTGAGGGTTCATTGGCTCTGTCGTTTCCCGGGCGGAGCGTCAATCTACCAGGGCGCGGGGTTGCGGCCGCACTCATCGCAGCCCTCACAAAGGCTGAGCTTTCCGCGGCTCCGCCGGCTCATGCCGTCCGTCCCTTTGCATGTCAGCCGGAGCTCGTTTCACTCATTTCCACTTTCACTCTGGGATCCTCTTCATCCCTCTCGTCTGCTTTCACCGCCTCCTGTCTGCTCGGATCTTCACCCGCGGCTCATCAGCCCCGGCTCCTCGTTTCGACTCCTCTTGTTTTTCGCGGTATAATTGGGCGTTAGCGTAGCGCTTTCTTTCGCTCCGTCTTTATCAGGTCTGGTCTACAAATCCCCGTCCTCTCGGTGTTCTCCGACAAGCACACGTCACTCTCAGCTGCAACAGAACATCATCACATTCATTCCCGCATTTTCTATCTCACTCATCCTGCGGCACTGGGAGGAGTCCTCACACGGAGATCTTCAGCCATCCACCCATTCATTCCAACCTCTGCCATGAAGCTCCTGCATGTGTTTGGACTGCGGGAGGAACCCGGAGAACCCTGAGGAACCCCAGCAGACACGGAGAACATGGAGACTCCACACAGAATCCAAACAGAAGCAGGGACCTTCTCACTGTGGAGAGGCAGAAGAGCCGCCGCCACGGCGATCATTTTGCTAATTATTGTGTTTTTGTTTTGTTATGTTTCATAAGATCATTTTTTGCTGTGATTTTATAATAATGTCCTTTTTCAATGATACTCTTGATATGTACAATCATCATTTTTGGGCCTGATTCGAATCCTTCTTCAGGTAACTTTGAGAAAACGGCTCCATAATATCTTCCCACGCTTTCTAACCAATTGATCATTTCTGACAAAAATGGTCCAATGTTTGTTTGGCCATTTTTGGACGGATTTTCCTTGGAAGTTGAGAAGTAGCGCTTTGAAAGACGCCGGTCTCACTCAACCTCACAAGCTTCCCCACCACGGTGTGAACTTTTGTCCATATAAAACAGACGGATCCCAAAGCAGGGGCTTCTCTCCGCCTCCGTTGTCTCCACAGAAATGTCCTGAATCGTGCAGGCATTTGCCGAGGAAAGTCCGATGACACTGCCGGTGAGAACAGCTCCGTCCGCCCTCGTAGTCACCGCCGTCCTCTAGGTCATGGCAGGACACACCCGGCTGGCAGGTTGGTCTTTGCTGACCGCTAATCAGCGCGGCTGGAGAGGACGGGACGCTTTCAAAGTCAGATTTACAAACACTGTAAATGAATTCAACAGAGTTGCAGAAATTCACCAAGTGACTGCTTATGTTTTCCGTCCCTTGTCAGAATTCTGTGCGCACACACACACACACACACACACACACACCTAGTGTAAGGTGTGATATCACTGTGACGGCTTCCCACTGCCTCGGTCAAGGGCATCGAGAAAGTCAGTCAGTCAGAAACATCAAGATGGACAGTTCAGTTTCAATATGTTAGAATATCAAAAACACTCCAATATTTCCAGCCCTTTGAGTTCACAATGAAATTCTGTCCTAAGGTTAGAAACTCAGTGGGATGTGATTATGATGCTGATCTCCATGCGCTGCAGATTCGTTCCCCAAAGGACGACTTTGTCAACAACTGTTCATCTTATGAGATCAACTTCTCGGTTTGATTCTTCTCTCTTGTACTTCTTTCTATTTCGGGGGAGTCTGCCAACGCCATCAGCGCTCATTTCCATAAAAAGAATGAAAAGCACGGTATCCACGCGTCGGGAGAACATCGCCACGATATGGATTTATGTCCGCGGCTCGATTTCACACCAGCATGTGTCACAAATCCCGGGCTGATAATTTGGCCCCGAGGACTCGGCGTCCCAGAGGAGGGAGCTTGTTGAGGCGAGACACGAGACCGAACAAGCACGGCTGCAGCCCGGCGGTGGTGCTCCGACCCGGTCGGGCCGTGGGGGCGGGGGGGCAAAAGTGGGCGTACAGAACATCGGGAGGTGAGATGGAGTCGATGAAGCCTGACCTTCTTCCCTGTCAGTATAACTCACACGGACTGAAGGGAGACGAGGGCACAGTCCGGTAGCGCCCGGGCTCTGCCTGCGGCCGCCGGCCAAAAGGTCGCTCAGAGACGAGGCTAATTAAAACAGAGATTCTCAAAGCAGGGACTCTCGTGATAACTTTCAGAGGGGAGATAAATATAGCCGCTTCAAGTCATAATACTACATTCATGCCTTCGCTCAGTCACCAGCTCGACCGCTTGTCCTGGGGAGTCGGGGTCGGGCCAGAGTGGGGGTTCGCCCCGGACCGGTCAACCCCAGGGACGCATGGAGGGACACGAACCCAGTCGTCTTTGAATCACAAGTCACCTGGAGACAAAACATCTCACTCTCTTATTCACGTCATGTCGGGACATACGACCGTTCACTGTCACTCATCTGGTGTAGAGCGACATTCAAGCATCCACGCTCTGACCGGAAGCCGACCAGAGACGAGCAACTGTGGAGACAGAGAACCTTTCAACTTCCACCATCACATTCGTTTGTCCTGCAGAGACCTCGGCCTCTCCTCCACCGTCAATCCCAACTCAAATACAGCCTCATCAGCGTTCACTCTCATTGACGGTCTTCAATGAATCCAAACCGTGCTTTTGCACTCCGGTATCAGCCTCGACAACTGAAATAGTCCTTCAATGCAATCCAACATGAACCCTAAAATTCAACTAAAATTAAAATATTCCTGCCCTTGATGTGGTTTAGTTGTCTATTCTCACCTTTGCTGTTTTATTTGATTGTTTGTTAGTTTTTCATTCTGTTGCCTATTTCTATCCTTGTTGCTGTTGATTTTGCTCTCCATTTTTATAGATACATATTTTTTTGCTATCTTTTAGCTGTCTGTTTTATGAATATTTCTATTCATATTCACTGACACTGTTATTGTTGTGCTGCTGAGACAGAAGAATTTCCTCGATGGAGATAAATAAAGTTCTGTCTGAAAGGGTGTTTGGAATATCTAAAAAAAAAGAGCAAATCGTCCCTTCAAAGTTTTTGTCCTTTAGCTTGACCTCCATTCAGTCATCACCAAATCACATTTCTTTTCGCAGAAGAAGCCCCTCCCTTCGCCCTGAAGGCCCCGCCCCTTCATCTTAGGCTTTTTTGAAATTAAACATTAAATGTTTTAAACTCTGATCCTTTACAAAACTATTTAAAACGCGTCTCTTTTGTTAGAACGCCAACGGCAAAACAGCCCCACGTTTTTCACCGCTGATTTCAATTGTTGGCTTGTGACTGAAATAGAGCCTTTAGGAAGACCTGCAAAAATTAAGATGATATTGATGTGAAAAATCGCTGTTACCCAAAAGTCCAAGAAGAAGAAGAAGAAGCCAAGAATTCTTTTTTTTGAGATGAATATCCACTTCTTCAGTCACATCTTTTTTTCAATTAATGAATTAATTCTCTTTTTTTTTTTTTTCGCTCTACAAAAATCAGTGTGAGCCTGCGTGCGTTTTACACTTCAATACCTCATAGTTCATGATGATTGTTGAATGTAACCTTTCAATCGACAGCGAATTTGCACTCAGTGGCTGCTGGCTTCATGTCAGAAAGGTCTTCTCCACTCCTCTGGATGTCCAGCACATGCGCAGAAATCCACAACAAAGCTGACTTTGACTTTGACTTTGGTACTTCTATGTCATGTTTCTACTCACTCAAAACTTCGATAAGATGACTTCCCCTTATCAATTACGGATCAAAAAACATTTTCTACTAGCGTGATCCTTCTATTAAAGAGCTTGAACTTGCAATTGGTGTAAAAATGATTTCGAGGACTCGTCTGACTTGAGCAGCATCGACCGGCCGATCGCTTCGATCCCAAAGGACGAACAGCGTCTTCCGGCGACCCCGCCGCGTTTGCAGCAGCCGCCTGTTACGCTTGCCTTTGGAAGCACGAGCCATTCATCTCTCCCGAGAAAGTCCGGCGCGATAAGCCCGGAGAACGGCGCGGTCAGCCCGGTGGAAACACTCCCCTCCATTCTGGACGCCGGACATAAATCACCCGGCTAATCTCACTTTTAGCCGGTTTACATCAGAAGAGAGGGAAAGTCAAGCTGCGCTCCTGCTTCTTTTCAGCAGTCCTGCGTGCATGAATGTGTGTGTGTGTGTGTGTGTGGAGTTTGTTTAAAAAGAAGTTGACACGTTGCAAATAAAGGCTGCATTGTCCTTCGGCAGAGACTGGTTAAAGGTTTAAGGTTGAAGTGTGGAGGCTCTGTGGGCTGTGAAGAGGGGATAAAAACGGCCTCGTGTTCCAGAAAAAGAGACAAAGTTACGTCGACTTTTTATTCGTTAAATACACAAATTGTTCCGCGGGGACTTTTGTGAGTCGAAGGGATCTCTGGAAAAAAAAGTCACTCATGCGTGGAAGTCCTCTCAGCACAGGAAACTCCCTTTAGTCCAAGGCCGGTCATCCAACATGCGGCTCAACTCCTTTCTCCTCGCACCAGGTAATTCACTTTGTACGGAAAGGAAAGGCAATGCGGTTTATTTGGGCAGGGGGGAATCCGGTTAATACAACATGATCGACTTTTCGCCACCAGATGATTAACTTGAAGCTGGAAAAACAAAGGAGAAGGAGGGATCCCGGACAAATCCTTCCACCCCAACGAACCTCCTGTGGACAAAGAGATGAGGAAAGCTCTTCACCTCATCTGTTGTTGGACCAGAAACACTTCTCCGGCGTCTTTCACCCAAAACACCGCTTTTGAGAGGAGAAACTCGAGGTCAAACTGTAATGCTGTTACGAGGCGGGTGAAGGTGCGGAGTGTCAGCACGGCACAAAAATATACTGGGATACAAATAACCGTGGAAACCCGTTTAAAAAATCCTAAATCAGATCTCAAAGAAGTCTCAGAACCGGCCCTGAAATGCTGCTCTGGTCGCCGGAGGCCCCGGAAGCCCCAGGATTCACTTCCCGAGCTCCCGTTCTGCAGAACCGTCTGCCGATCTCCGCCCGGGGCCGGACGAAGAACAGGCGGGAAGCCTTTTCGAGAAGAGTTAGCGCTAGGCTAGCCCCTCGTGATGCTACCGTAGGCCTCCCTGCGCAGGGACGTCCCATGATGCCCGCACCTGTTCATCCTGCAGGTCTCAGGCCAATGAGACGCTCTCAGACCCCTCAGATCTGTGCAAAGTCAGGCTTCACAGGCACTTGATACAAGAGCAATTCGCTCCCATCGCTGTCACGATGATATCGAGCTAACACAAGCTGCTCAGTTTTGACAAGTTAGTTGCAGATAGTAATCTAAGAAGTATTTCCAACATCACTCATGGTTTGCACCACCGCCACTGGAAACCTTTGTCAAACTCCGTCCACTGCAAACAGACACTGTGTGATCCTGCGGATCTTCAGCCTTCTCGTGTTGCTCCTCTGAACAGTGGAATCAGCTTCCACGCCGTCTGAAACTGACTGCAGAACTTCATCATTTTATTAGAAACTCGAAAAAGCACTTTTCAGATCGTCCATTGTGTCAGCATCAATTGTGGGACATCATTTGTTTTCGTGAACAGTTTTAGGAAACATGGATTGTATTTCTATCCTTATGCTTTCTTGTGGGTGAGTTTGCGGATGTTTATCACTGCGGTGTGTATTTATTGTGTGCTCACCTGACAGAGACTGAAGATGGAAGTCGCTGAATCTGCTGCAAAGTATCTCTTCTTTTGTAAAGACTCATGCTTTTGTTCAATAAACCATAAACTAAGTGACGTGCACTCCAGCTCCTTCGTCAGTGCATGATAGCAAGCGCTTATCCTCTCCCGAGTTCTTGGGCTCCCATTGGTGGGGTTCCCGGGGGGCGTGGCTTCATCTACTGCAGCCTCTCGCCACGCATCCGCCATTGTTTTTCCTTTCAGAAATATCAGTTTCCTGGTTCAGAGCAGGTCCGGGGCCCGTCCCTCTCCGTTGGGGTTCTGGTAGATCATCTTGAAGAGTCGTTCCAGACCTGCTCTGCGTGGAAAGCGCCGCGAGGCGACGGCTCCGGAATTCTACGCCGTATAAATCAAACGTGACCGGATTGTTTACGGGTCGAACATGGAAAGCCGTGGGAAGGAGAGGGAATTGCAAAAGGTGGTGAATAATGGATGTTTTTTAACTGGCAGGAGGAGGTTGGTTTGGGTCCGTTCCTTCTGACAGCCGATATCCATCAAAAGCCAAGTATCTTTGTGACCTCTGGTAGAAGTCTGAAATCCTGGGGGCTGGAAGAGCCACTGACATAACAACCGAAAACAGAAAAACAAACGGAGCCGCTCAGAGTTCGTCCGGCTCGCGTTCTCGCCTCCTAACCTTGACATTTACCTCCGGCCAGATGGCCGACGGCGACCTTTGGAGACTCCCAGTTCGTAGTCAAGAGCGTGTTTAGCCATCAGGTGCTAGAACACGTTCTGCTGTGGAATCCCGTGACCCGGCCGTGCACCCTCGGCGTGCGGCAGCTCGGCCGCCATCTTGGACGGCGGTGTCCACCTTTACAGAACGCCTGCATGGCGATTTCAAACAGGAGGGCAGGGGGACACAAAACATGATGGCACTCGTATTTAAGGATTTGTTGTGGAAGCTCAGTGCAGAGGAAAGGGAGCAGCTCAGAGTCCGCAGGTAGAACACACACGGTGAAGATGGACGGAGGGTCAGCAGCACGGAGGGGCTTCCGGGGCTCTCAGGGGAACGTCGACAGTTTGGTCAGAACACGTTTGATGGGAGCAGGGTTCTTCATACCAAAACTCGTCTGCTCCATCGATAGCCTGCGGTTTTTAGAGAACACGACTGCTGCCGCATCTCGGCTCTCCACCCTGTCCGCGTGGTTTTCTTCTTCTTCCTCTTCTTCTTCTTCTTCTTCTTCTGAGTGTCTTTATGTTTTCTCGATGAATGTATGCCTGTCAAAACCCAACGTTGCATTCAAGGGAATTTTTGAACTCAGGTTGCTGCCTTCGCTTATTGTCTTGCGAGGTTTGTTTTTAGGTTTGGGGGTTACTTTTACTTTGCACTTATTCATTTTGGGTCCACATTATTCAAAGACCAGTAAGAGGTTGTCTATTATGCTGTACTTTTTGTCCGGCTCAGCCAAATTGGCCGTTTGGCTGAGCCGGAAAGCGAAGGCCCGCAATGAAGGGGAGGAGAGTCCAGTGTCAGTTTTGAAAGCACTGATTGAGACTCGCCTCAAGGTGGAATTCGATTCTGTCAACAGCCATGACAAGATGACGTTCTCACTCCGAGCTGATCTCCTGCCACTGAGCTGGACTGAGTGTCTTCATGTGTTCTCTCTGAATGGATGCCTGTCAAAGCCCAACCTTTCATGAAAGGGAATTTTTAAACTCAACTCCTCTTCTTCTTCTTCTTCTTCTTCTTCTTCTTCTTCTTCTTCTTCTTCTTCTTCTCCTTCTTCTTCTTCTTCTTCTTCTTCTTCTTCTTCTTCTTCTTCTTCTTCTTCTTCTTCTTCTTCTTCTTCTTCTCCTTCTTCTTCTTCTTCTTCTTCTTCTTGGCCGTGGTCCTGCGCTTCAGGTGCGCGTCGCAGACCTCTCCGTCACGCCTGACCCCACCGCGGTCCCTCTCCGCCTGAACAGAGAGAAGCTAAAAGGTTGTCAAGGAATGGTTCCTGGCACGACAGGCTTTGCTGCCTGAAACTGGATTTGACACAATCGCACTATTAATATCTAGGGAACATTATTAATGTGACGTGATGAGAGGGAGGGGAAGAATTCCCATAGAAAAGTTTGCCCGGCGCACGTCTCCAGGGTCAACACCATGAGGCCATTGTCGGGCGTAGATGTTCCTGAAACCTTCGTAAAGATCCTCAATGGGGACTTTTTTGTCGGGTCAATCAGAAAAGTAAGCCTCTGCAGGCCCAGGATGAGCCTCCACACCTCAAAGTGAGTCGAGCAGTCAATAAGAGTTTGCAGCCTGGAAGGATCATCCACATTCTGGTCCCCACGGAGAACTGCACCATCCCCGCCACCCGTAACTATAGCAACAACAAAACCAACATATGAGGATAGAATAACAACATGATATCAAATTTCATACAATGGCGGCACACGGTAGATGTTTTGGAGAGAAGGTCAGAGATGGTTGGGTCATGGACAGAGGAGGGAGAGTGAAGATATGGAATTGGAGGTCTAGATGAAGACCAGAGAGAAGGTGTATGGAGGTCGTGAGAGAGGACATGAAGAGAGGAGGATCCAGAGAACAGGCTTGGATGGAGAAGGTGGACTGGCTGAAGGGAAAAACCCACAGGAGAAGATTTCACACATTGACATAACATAATATTATATTATTATGATGATCATCATCATTATTCTTGTTACTGTTGTGAATAATATTACATATAATGATGTCAGGGGGGTTATCCCCGCTGTCATTGGCTGAGAGTCGGGGTTCACCCTGGATCTGCTGCCACTGTTCACCATCTGAAGATGCATTTTGCCAGAGGACGTTGTTTGAATTCGGGGAAGTTGCCACACTGCGTGTTTCATACACGCCAACAGGAGGAGAAACGCCGTCATCGTCTACATGGAGCGCGACAATTTTGAGCACGGCCTTGAAGCCATCATGGATGCACCCCGAGCAGAAGACAGCTGAGCAGCACTGAGGGCTTCAGACGTCCCTCCAAAGGCGTGCTTTCGAGTCGCAATCACGCAGGTACGTGAGAAATGACGAAGCCTCTCAGATTTCAGATGAAACCTCCTCAGGAGGAAGAACAAGTCCGAGCGCCACGGCAAGATTTGACAAGGTTCGGGGCTCAGGGCTGGATTTCACCGCTCGCTACGACAGTAACTTGATCGTGGACGCAGGTCAAAGGTCAACCAGCTTCATGGATGGTTAAGTGCAATTGAGTTGAAGACCTCTGGGAATGATCCATGTCTGCAGATATACTCTATGCTGTGTGTGTGTGTGTGTGTGTGTGTGAGAGAGACAGACATACCTTGTGATGTGAGAGACTTTCCCTTATACATATAAACTATTAGGGCTGAAGCATGTTTGGGAGTGTAAACACTCGAGGGGTCAGACTTCTTCAAGCATGAGACATGACAGACGCGCACACACACACACACACACACACACACACACACACACAGCCCTGCAGTCACATCATCGCACATCCCAATTCAGCAATGCAGGACTGAGCAGGCCGAGAGGGAGGCGAGACAAAGATGGCGCGTATCTGATGATTTTTAATGGCTAAAATCATATGTTCTAAATACAAATATGTATTTTCTGGTTTCATTTGTCTGATGTTTTTTTTCCCGTCACGATGCCTCCCACAATCCACAGTGATTGTGTCAAAGTCACATTTCAGTGACTTTTTAACTTACCCTCCTATTTTACTTTGTGAAGCCACATTTCAGGACATGTGTGCGGTGTGGAGGAGTGGGAGGACTTTGTGAACAGCAAAACAAAAGCATTGCCCAAGAAATGATAGAAAAACACACAAAAATGTGCACCATTGAACTCTGCAGCCTCAAAGTTACATGATCCCTGCTGCTGTCACTCCATTGCATCCTGTTTGTTTTTGTCATCCTTGTGGTCACTCTGTTTCCATTCTTCCCTTGTTATTGTCGTTTTTGATCGTCTATTCTACCCTTGCTGTTTTTTATTTACTCACTTATTTAATAATTTTGTATTTTGTCCCTGTTGGTGTTCACCTTGCTACCTCTTCGTTGTTTTGTAGATATCCTTTAATTGTCTCTCTTATTTACATGTATGCTCATATTTATTGATGCTGTTATTGTTGCGCTGCTGCTGGGACAAAAGAGTTTCCCCTATGGGGATCAATAAAGTATTATCTTGTCTTTTTTTCACATTTAATTGAATAAAAACCTGCCAAAAACCAGTGAAATGTCACCGTGGCATGTGTGTGTGTGTGTGTGTCTTTGTGTATGTGTGTGTGTTCTGTGCAGCGATGCTGAATGTAAATAGCGACCATGAGGCTGAAGGGTCACCGTGGACAAACTTAAGTGGTGGCGACTGTGGGAAAATGGCCGATAACACTTATCTCAGCCCGCTGTATCTAAAGATGGTCACCACTCAGATCAATTACATACGAAGCTGCAAGCTAACACATGCGTGAGAACCGTGCGAGTGTCGTAATGACAGGGGTTCCCGAAGGGGCCTCGGGGCCGAGGCCTGCGCTGCCGTACATAGCGCTGAACAGTGGCCACACAATGTAAACAGTGTATCTGAAGAGAGGAATACAGTCTGGGTTTCATCTGGCGGCTCGGAATCGGTAAGTCGTGAAGCGAGCCTTCGTACGACGGCAGACAGAAAGAGGCGACAGCGAATCCGCAAAACGGCGCTCAGAAGGCAACCAACCGGTTCGCTGAGAGAAAATCATCTGGATGCTGGGATTGTATTTGTGTCAAACATTTTAGTTGTTCATGCAAACTTTGGAAGGGAGCGAAACCACGTCTAAAAACACTTCACTTTTCTCAGCTAAATAGGTGGACGATCCGTTCTACGAGAGCCGTTTCATCACACATCGGTTCGCTGCGATCTCGTGTTGACGCTGTAGAAAGAGCTGCAAGAGGGGATTTCAGCCAGCGGAGGCCGACGTCTCATGTGTTACGGACTCACGATGAGGACGTCTTCACCTGGATGTCCAATCTGATGCTCCACTGGCCTCCGTCAGAGAGCCGTGGCTCGAGGGTGCAGTGAAGTGGTACTTGGTGGCTTCCTCTCCCCATGCCTGCCTCATAGGGCCACTCCACGCATGATGAGAAAGGGCTTCTAATATATGGCATCTCAATCTTCTTCCAAGCGCCGAGCAACCATCATTCACTGACCCCCGAGACAAGGCTCAGTTCAAGTGATCCACGTTTTCTCCGGCCCATCTCACGGACCGATGGGGACCGGGCGGCAGGAGAGACAGTCGCCTTCAGATTTGTGTCGGGTCCAAGAAACGGTGCATCCGGCATCATCGAAGCGACGAAGGCCGGACGATGTGTCGGCAGAAATGTGCGGATTCTACATTTCAGTCACAAGGCTGCAGCCACTGTACATCTGAAGAACGCAGTGAAAGTCCAAGGGAGGATCAAGGCTCTATTTCACTCCTTTGTGCAAGAACAGCCTTTCCCTGCCTCTGTTCTGGCAGCAGATCATTTCATTTCCTTTGCTTTTTCAGCTCAACAGCCTCATCTTTTGTAGTTGTGACTGTGGAGGAAGTTAAACAGGTACCTTGCAGCCTCCCTCTCACTCCCGAGACAACAAATTCAAATTGTACAGCCGGACCGTACGTGTCTTAAATGCTAATCACGCAGGGCTTCTCCACTCTCTTTGCACATATGGCATCAGCCCGGCTCTGTTGTTGCAAGCTCTGGTGCGCGAGTGTTTTTCAGACGCATGTCAAAAGTACATTTCTTTGAATATGCATCACCCGTCACAACGACTCAAGTCTGGTAATCCAATCAAGTTGTGTATCAGTGCCGGCACGTGCTTAATACGAGCCAGGTTTTCACATGAATCCGACCCTGTCTTCGCAGCAGGCGCTGCAGCTGTTTCGCCCTGAGGAGTTTCTGCGGCGCCCGCAAAGTCCGACTCCTCCGCGCGATGGACGCTTAACCCGAAGCGTCTGCGACGGCAGTTGGACCGGAGGAGGTCATTGTCTGGGCAGATCACTCACATCTGAACTCGCGCCGTGGACAGTTTAGAAAAACGCAGACGAGCGATAACTGCGCGTTTGATGGTGAGCACTCTGGCGGCGCAGAAATGCAGGAAAGCCCCGCAGCGGCTGCATCTGATGCTGGGTTTGGGCGATGCCAATGATGTGTGGCTGAGTGTTGAACTGCTGATCTCCAGAGGGTTCCAACGTCCTCGGAGTTTCTAAAGATCGGCAGGAAAAAAGGAAAATGGCAGAGCGGCGCCGGATATGGCCCACTGATGAGTGGGATTTAGTTTGCTGCGGCCTGGGATTACTCACACATAAACACCACTCCTTCGAGGACCAACTTCATCTTCATCTATGATCATTCGGTCAAGTTCCTTCAAGATTTCAAGCAATGTCAGAATTCATTCAAAACAATTTAACAAGTCATTCATTCAGTTTTCTTCTGTTCTACCTCGTCACTCTTTCAACTATCATTTCGCGTATCCACTCGAGTCACTGCCTGTTTTTTCGACTGTGGGAGGAACCCGGAGAACCTGGAGGACCTGGAGGAGCTCCGCACAGTCACCTGGAGAACATGGAGACCCCACACAGAAAGGCCTCCTGTGGGAGTTAACGCGATCGCATCAGGCACACAGAGGCGTTCACATGCATGGTCCGGACTGTGCGAGGGGACTGGAGAACCCAGAGAAGCCCACGGAGAACACGGAGACGAGTTGGAAGCAGAACGGTCCGCTGTGGGAGTTGCTGGGCGGTGGGAACGCTGAGCGCCGTCTGAACTGGTTCCACCTCAGCGGCAGCTGCCGTACTGGATCCGCAGAGTCTTCGGTATATTTAATATATCCGTCATGCAAGATTAAGCTTTGCTTGAATTATTTCACAGTCAATTCAATAGATGTTTTTCCTTCAAAGGATCCTGTTCATTTATGTAGAATTCGAAATGGTTAAATTCCACTTGCCATTCCGTCTTTTTCACATGATCTTGATCCTTTTACTGATTAAAGTATCCAAAACCTTCTTCCACCTCTTTTCGTAATACTTTTAAAAGCTCCTCCGTGGCAGACGCCACGCTATTCCACTGTCATGAGGGCGTTAGCTGGCATTAGTTAGCATTTTGCATTGAAATGCAAAGCCATGGACTCATAACATAATCCAGTCCAAATATTGAAGAGCGCCAGGGAGCTGAAATGTTTCCCACAAACTCAGAGCAGAGGTGGAGTCGGTGAAATAGGGGAGGAAGTTTGACATGACTAGGAAGACAAGACATTCTTTGGGGTCTGCCTTTGTGTGCAGGGTCTGCATCTCTGCCGTGCGGCTAATTCTTGAAGCAAGTCAATGTGGTCGAGATTGTCGGACGGTGACGGCTCGGTTTTACTCGTCACCACACACAGAACACAGAGAACACAGAGAATCATCAGCATAGAACTTTACACACAAATTCATTTTCAAATATCCAAAATATGACTTCTTGCTTTGGGTGAAAGTCGAGAGGTTTTTCGGAGTGAAGCATCCCCATCGTCAGGCGGTTGAACCGCGCTGATAACAAACAACGACAGTAGCTAACCGGCTCCTGAGCACAGCACAAACTGCAGAAGGCTGGCCTTCTTCTCTCCAAAAGCCAAATAATAAAGTTAAATATAATCTAATTGGGTGATTTCAGCAGACTGATAAAATCCACCCTGTAAACAACCCGCTTACCTCTTTCCTCCCTGCAGGGCCCTCATGTCGATACGCAGATTCAAACACCGCCGGCCAGGAAATCTCTCATCTCCTAATTCAGCTTATACGTGTTGCTGTTCCACTGTTCCACACAAAGTCTTGATTTTCTATTGTCTGACTGCATCAAAAAACAACATGTCAGGCCCTTTGCTGGTGGGAAGAACCTCCACTGACTCATTCATGTTTTCATTGGACAGCTGGATATTTGGCACAAATTTGCCGTGTTCCCAAAATTCTGTCACCGTCTTCACAGTCATGAAGATAATGATTTTCAGATTTCCTTCAATGAACCTTTGCTCTTGAGGTTATTCATCGCGGCTCTTTGCGTCACTGCTTTGTGATTTTTTGCCTTATTTCTTGTTTTAAAGCCAATCCATTGCAGATATTTTCCGCCGGCGAATGTGACGATGCGTACGTCTTTTTATTTCCGGGGCAGTTCAAGACGTTGTTACATTCGTTCATTCATTCTGCAGCCTGGATCGTGGGGGTGCTGGAGCTCGTCAAGCTTTGGCCGTGCGATGGGCTTCGCCCTGGACCGCTGACCGGTCGGCGACGAACCAGCATTCACGTCTAAAAGAGCCGTTCAACCGCTCACTCGGTCATCCACTCCTCACAAACGCTGCATGTCATTCGACGTGGACGAGGGAGGAGCATTCGAACTCCGGCTAGAAAAGCCCCGAGCCGGATTCCAGCCAGAGACCCTCCTGCCGTGGGCGGTGGACGATTTCATGAGCAGGATTTGTTGTTGATTCGAGGTCATCTCATGTTTTACAAAAATCCAATTTTCTCACAATAAACGTTCATCCTTCTTTTTTCTTTTTCCCAGGATTCCCTTGTGAGAATTGCGATGGGTCAGAAGTCCAGGGGAATCCCTTCGTAACGGTTTCCTAATTTTATCAAAACATCAGGAACGGTCAGCAGGAAATCCGAGCTGCTCTTTTGAGGATTGAACGCCAAATGTCAGCGTTTACTTCATAAAACTCCGACGGAAACTATGAGGCTAATAAAAGCGAGGGCACATCAGGCGGGAAAACATCCGCATCGAAGGAGGGTCAAATCTCCCTCGGCCGCCCTTTTGATGCCGCCGACCCTTCAGTCCGACCCTTCCAGTTTGAAGGCAGACGAGATGAAGCCTCTGTTTGGGAGTGTCTGCGCCGCCTCACATCAAGGGTGTGTTTCCTCGCCACATTCTTTCCCAAACACGCTGCCTTCGAGAGCGATCTCCTGCAGCCACGTTACTGTAAATCCAGCGGGGCTGAAATAAGACATGACTTAAGGTGTCTACGTTGAGATGGAGGGGACTTTTTTTTCTCTAGGCAAACATTCGGGCTGCCACAAAAGATAAATCTAGGGGGGATCTGACAGTCCGTTGCTCTTCTTTCCTGGGAAAGCTGCCACGGAATCCACCAGAAGCGCCCGGTGGGAGACGCGCCGCACCTGGTGGAGGATTTCATTGTCACAGGTTCATTCGATTGGATTCTCGAGACCTAGAAACGGGACGTCCAAAACCGAATGCCGCCCTGAAAATGCCGTCTCTCAGGGCCCGAGAGCTTGACCCGTGTTTCTCAAGCCGGTAGCTAAAAGGACTGGGCTTCGTGCGAAAGTTCAGGAGAATAGATCTTATATTGTGAGCGTAGAGTTTCACCCATTTGCGCAGATATCCACAACAAGTCTGGCGAAAAGATTGTCGCTGAAAAATGTCTCCCTCTAAAACCTCAAGGGGATCTGAGCCTGTCTGTATTTCATCTTTTATTAGGATGTTATTTTTGAAAGTAAAAATGTGGATGACGTCGGGGCTCCCAGGGGCCGGGCAGCGCCGAAAAGACAGGGGATTCTGATCCCGGGGAAGAAATGGGCCGCAGATAATTTATGCATTACAGGTGATGGAAGTACTTACATTGGCTGAGAAGTTTGTCTGGGTGTTGATTTATTTCTGAGGCCTGACGCCAGATTGGAATCGTTTTTCTGGATTTTAAAAAAAGAAAGTGTCAAAAATCAAACACCTGCTGAAATTCATCCCGTGCCATTCTGCAGACGTAGCACATGCACGAGTATTTCACGTTGCTCTCAAGACGTGCTGTCAACATTAATTTCATGGGAGCCCTTGCAAAAACACACAGAGCTGGAGAAGCAGTGTTACCCCGTCCGACCCAGATGATATCATTATTATTGCAGTATTATTTCATGATTTGTTTTTTCACTTGTAAAGCGGAATTTATGAAGTTACACAGATCTCATTAAAACTCTGGCGGTACCGTCCCTCCCTTGGTTCCAGTGAGTCCTATCGATGCCCGCAGACCGAACACGGCTCTGGATCCCATCGGCCGGGCCGGAGACAAATCGGTGCGCGGAAACATGCACCTCAACGGCCAATTGAATACGGGACGTGCAACCTAACGACCGGTCAAGAGGACTTCAACGTTTGGAAACATCTCCCGCAGCTCATCGAAGGTGCAGCGATCGGCCGGTCCCGTGGAAGCCATTTCAGATGGAAATGAGCAGGAGGTGTCCAGACGGATGAGGAGAGTGAGAGGAATCTTGACCTGCGCAGATTGTCTGGTCGTCAGGCTCTCCGGGACTCTCAGACGGATGTCGGTAATTAGTTTAAAAACCAAACAAATTGTTAGTGTTGACACGGAGGGGAAGGGAGTCATTACCGCTCGGTGGACGTCTTTGGATTGATGTCACCTGATTTAACTTCCAAGCTGCAAACCAGGTGCTTTGTGACCGGACCATATCAAGGTCTTACATGTCGGTGTCTACGTACAAATAATTCTCGAAGAAAATGAGTTGAACCTAAAAACCTTCAGATGTTTCTGTTTTAGCCAAATCTGATGAAGGTTGGATGAAGGAGCTGATACCTGTGGAACTGTGAGTTCCTGTCTGCGGTCAGAAGCAAATATACTGCATTTCACTTTCAGGTTCGATGTGTTGAAGAATGATTTCTAATTCTATTTCTCTGAGACTCAGATATATATCTCAAAACAACAACTATGTTTTCCTCATCACTTTCATGGCTTATAAAATGTTTCAGTTTTGTCTCATTTACATCATCACTAGTTGTGTCGTCTGTATTCACGTGGACGTCTGACACACAAAGCCACACTGGTCTGAATGTGTCCACTCCAAGAATTCAAGGTGTAAGATCACCTCTGGCTTGTAGTAAATCTCTGTTTACTTGTTACGAAGACAGACGCTGTGAACTCTTGCTGGAATCGTCACCTCATTGTTTTGGAGAGGTTTGTCTGTGCCCGCGATCTTTGGAGCTGCGTTGTCTGGGGCACCAGACCCCTCTGGGACCTCCCAAGGTGAAGGTCCAGAGTAAGAACGATTCCGAGGGACAAAAAAACCCACAATGATGGACGACAGCAGATGGTAACAACGCCCTGGAAGTGGGCGCCTTCCTGGGGCCGGGCCTGGGAGGGGAGGTCATCTGCGAGCACCTGGTGGGCACGTCTTGGCCCGTGGCGCTCTGCTGGGAGCAGCCCCAAGAAACAACAAAAGGCCACGTGGGCTCACCACCTGCCGGGGAAGAAATCAGGGCCAGGTGCAAAGTATTTCAGGTGCCAAGCAAAGGGAGGGAGCTACAACCCCATCCCTGGGCAGGGTAGACTTTCCATGGAATGTCACCGCTCTGATGGGGAAAGAGCCAGAGCCAGTGCGCCAGTGGTACCAGGTACAAATAGTTTACCTCTCCACGTACAGCACTGGATCTGGAACCAAACCCCTGGAGGGGGGTTGGAATGTCTACCTCTCTGGAGTTGCTCAGGGTGAAAGGGGTCAGCTGGGTGGGGGAGGATACTCCCATACTCCCGAATCCCTGCACCAGGGTATTGGAGATTTCTCCACCCAGGTGCCTCCTTTTCGGTGCACTAAATAATCAATCGGAGTGTCCGGCCGTCTTGGAGGAGATGGAGGGTGTCCTGGATGGAGCCTCGCCCGGTGACTCCATGGTCACGCTGGAGGACTTCCACACTCACATTTGCAACAACAAAGAAACCCATACGGGGGCGATTGGTGGTGTTTGTTCTCGGACCTTTGACCGGATCGCACAGCTGGGCCAAAGCAAGCCCCGTATCTGAAAATGATGCTTTTCTCTGTACCAGAACCCCTTGGGCCAAACATCCATGATGGATTTCATACTTTCTGCAGCTGTAAGTATCGGATACTTGGGTGAGGAGAGGAGCAGAGCTGTGTACTAATCACCATCAGGTGGTAAATTGGATAAAATGGCTGTGGAGCCTCCTGGACAGATCTGGTAAACCCCAAAAGTTAGCTTGGTAACCTGGGAACATTTGGTGACTCACCCTGTCCTCTATGTCCGGACTCCTAATTAGAGGACAGGGTGCCGTTCTGGACATGAGTGGTTTGTACCGTGCAGGCTGGGAGAGGAGCACCGTCCCGGGCGAAGGAATACCTTCAGATTCAGGGTTTCAATTCACTTCAAGCGGAATAGCAGTGACACGAGTCAATGTTAAACCGTAAAACCAGTCACTCGCTCATTCACACGTTTGGACAATTTAGGGTCTCCAAGTAACCAACTGCATGCTTTTGGACTGTGGCAGGACACCAGGGAACATGGAGGAAAGCCACGCATAGCATGCAAAGTCAACCGAGAAAGCCCTCCGGCGGGAATCAAACCGGGGACCTTCTTGCTGTGAGGAGGAAGCGCGAAGCACCCCAACCCCCTCCTCACCTGCCAGCATATCTGAACTCTATCTCCCTGGATGATTTCACTGCAAAGGCATCCACAAAGGCTGCCTGAGTGTCTGATGATTTATTTGTTTTTTTATTGTCTTTTTTTTTTCTTATACCACCCATGCGGCGCCTGTAAAAACATCGAACAATCAACAGCGAGACTGAAAAGGACAGATCTTGGGTTTGTGGATGGAAAAGCCTCTCCGAATCTGTCAATACTCATCAACTCTCTCTTTGTGAAACCGCATGTGATTTTAGCGCAAGCATTCATACCGAACATGAATCTCATTTCGGAGTGCAGAGAAATGTGTTTAAAGTTCCTGCTTTTCAAGTTTCAAGAGTTTTACGCGGCCAACATTGTTTTCATTTCAACATAATAAACTTTATTTGAACATTTATTTATCCTGGGTAACTCCAATGATTCCAAAACCGCACTTCAAATTGTGAAGCACCGGTTTGGCCTTCAGGGTGACTGCGGAGCTCCATTTAGTGAAAGGTTATAGCCGGGTGGATCGGCTTGTGGAATATTTCGCGGTATGTGATGGTGTATATGCGCCCGGTAACCTTGGCTACAGCACAAAAGGGAAATATTACTGTCATGTGTGAACAATCAGACCTGGGTTTGCTCAGGACCGGACAGACGGCGGGAAGAGCTGAGACTCCCAAAGCGGTAAAACGTGATCACGTTGTCGAGGGAGAGCCGCCGTACCAGTCTGACGTGAATCGACCTTGGAGGGAAGTTCGTGAATCGCCTCGGAGACCGCGAGTCCAAGACGTGAGGGGGATTTCTTGAAAACAGAAAACCAATGGAGTTTTAAAAAGAGCGAGAAAAGGTCGGGGGCAAAGTCAAGATTCAAAGCACAGACAGAAACCACGACGGACTGATCCGTACTCTGTGTTCGCGGCATCATGGAGTTCGTTCCAACTCACAGAGAAAACAGGAGCTCCATCAGTCAGTCCATTGCCCTCGGTGTCTTGGAGAACGTAGACGTCTACGCTGGGCACAAAACAGGAGAGCCACCACTCCAGGACGGGACGCCGCCGTCCAAGGATGCCCGAAGGACAAGAGCCCACCCTTTGAGGACGGCGATGTCGCCAAAGACGACCGATGGCTCAAGAGAGCGGTCAAAGAAGCCATCTTTGCCAAAGCAGCGGTTGTCTTATTGGCCCACATATGACGCCGTACTGGATCTGTCCCAGGACAGATCAGCTCACACACAGCAGCTCTATCCGCACCCTGCAAACCACCCTGGAGATCCAGCAGCCAAACCGGGCCCGGGTACCCAATGGATTTCTAAACCTTCCTTTTGCACGATCCCAATATTAGCAGCGCCTATTCAAATTTAACTCGGGTCGAACCCCTTTTGTCCCTCCAGCGACACAACAACCACGCTCAACTTGGTTTCTGCAAAACAACTCTCTCACGAACACAACAAGCCGCCACACTGTAGACCAGCTCCCAGCCCAGGAACTTCGTTCGGAAAACTCCCCTCGGCCCCCTTGAGCTGTTGTGAAACGTCATCAAGGGAAGAAGTTCAGGTCCAGCTGAAGACTTTGACAGAGTCGTGATCTTTGAATTGAGCAGGCAAACGCTTCATGCATCACAGTAGAGCCACACATATGACACGGACACGTCGATGAGCTTGGAATAACTTTTTCTGACTCAAATCAACAAGTTCTGATTGGATATTTTTGAAAGGATGATTGTCTGAGGGAGGAAGACGCTCACTGAGAGGTGAAATGAAGACTTGACCCTCAGCTCACCCAAAGCCTTGGGCTTCAGCCTTGTGAAGCCCATCCTTAGAAACCTTGGCAGAGGCTGGGAAGGCCTGATAACGGAGGTCGGGTCTCAGATTCAGATTCAGATTCAGGGTCATCAGGGAATACTCTCCAAGCCTCGCCCAGGGGCTTTGGCAGCGACAGGACGGGGCCAATTGGACGAATGTAACGCGTAAAGGTCCCGTGAGGCAACCGCTCCGTTTTCCAAAGCCGCGGATATATCATTTTGATTATCAATTTCCGAAACCTTGTTTTCACCCCTCCGCCTCTGAGGTGTTGAGCGAAGATGGCAGGGCGGCAGCGGATAAATGGACCGGGTTCGGCTCTGCCATCCTTTTGGCGCGGCGAAAGGCAGGATGAGGGCTGAATGCAAAGACGGACGCGAGGCGGGAATCCAATTTAAGAAAAAGAAACCCGCGCATATTAATCCAAACATAATAAATCGACCTCTGAAAAACAGAAAGAGCAGCGGAAAACACGGGCTCGGAGATAGAATAGACACAAAACAAAAAGCTCTTAGCCAGAAGACACAAGGAAATTACATATTCAGCTGACGATGCACCAAGAGACAGGTGCTGCGCTTCAGGCCACGGAGAAAGACGCTTTGACTAACAAGAAGGGAAACTGTGCACTTGCAGTGCCTGACAAATTCAATCGCATGAGCCGCATCAAAACGGGAAGCTGGCTCAACTCACGACGAAAGGGCCCCGGTTTGATTCCCTGATGTTCTCCCCACGCTCCGGAGCTTCCTCTGCCTGGACACCGAGGTTGCTCGATGAGAATGGGAGTAATAGACTGGAATGGGAATGGGATCCACTCCTGCTCAGCTTCATTATTTAGAGCAGTGGTTCTTCACCTGGTTGGAGGAACTCCAGGGGTTCGCTGAGTCAGGCTGAGGTCCAGACACACCTGACTCAAAGGATTTGTGAGGACACGCCCCGCTTGGCCGTCATTGGCTGCAGGTGATCACTCCATGGCTCCTTCTATCTGTGCGCTCAGTCGTGGAATCGTGAGTTTGCAGATGGAACGTCGTGTTATTTCTTTCTTCATATTTGAATCCCTTCACACTAACTATGTCCAGCAAGAGAAGAAAGTGGTGGGACGAATAAGTCCAATATGGATTTCCACGTATGACGGAAGGTGATGGGAGTCACATCCTGTCTGCAGGATCTGAAATTCCAGGTTGAGCCATTCTGGTCGAGCACCGGCAAAACTAAGGGAAGACTTCCTGAAGCTTCACGGAGACGGGAAATCCAAGAACACGACGCTGGCTGAATTCAAGGTGAAGAGTCAGACTCCATGGAAAGAAGACTCTGCCTGTTCTGGGCTTTGTACAAACAGGTCCTCGCAGCGTCGTACGAAGTTGCAGATATGTTGCAAACCTACGTTTTGAAAGAAAATCCCATCGTGTTTGTCCTGTTAAGAAGGTTGTGTGAATGCACGTATGAAACTGCTGGGGTTCAGGACCTCCACCAAGGTTCACAACCTCTGCTCTAGATGTGTTTGAGGTTGTTGTTGAAGTTGTTCTGCCTCTGTTCACACAGAATATTTCAAAAATATGAGACATTAATTAGCCTTCAGACGAAGGAATTTCAGCATCAAACATCTCACACTGTAATTCAGCGTTACAGGATGATAGAAGAGAAAACACTGCTCAGGGATAAAAAGTTCATTTCATTTCAAACCTACCTAGTCTGATCTTTGAATAGCCTGACCGCCGTCAGGAGGAAAGTCCTTTAATCGCTGATTCCCGAAGATTCTACCTGAAGGGCTCGTGGTGGAGAACCACTGGCACCGCTGTGGATGTGCCTGCTGCACTCTGAAAGGCCCTTCCCGCTCCCCGGGGAGTCCCCTCAGGGGGCTGGAATCAGGGAAGATCGGAAGAG
>CAAKHD010011959.1:0-107500 GCA_901007705.1 Fistularia tabacaria
TGTGTGTGTGTGTGTGTGTGTGTGTGTGTGTGTGTGTTTGTGTGTGTGTGTGTGTGTGTGTGTATCTTTAGGCTTCTGCTTTGTCCCCTTGTCCCCAAGTGCTGCAGGGTGGCTACCTGCTTGTCCTCCTTGTGTGTATATATTTACCATAACATTAAGAAGGCTTAAAGAGGTGGTGCTGAATTTAAGCTACTGAATTAATAATGTTTATAAAAAAAATAAAACATTAAATCGATGAATAAACAATCATAACATTTGTGATTTACCCACTGCTATTCCTACTCCAGTGTTAATTCATGGTTTTCCAGTTGTCAAAAATTCAGCAGGAAAATGAGTCACCCAATGAATGAGTCAAAAAGATAAACCTTCAGAGTGTACTGGTTTGTGTTGCAACTTAACAACACACAGTCACACAATTTTCATTTGAAATGTTAAAGAGGGCTCTTCCTGGCTTTGTGGGGGCCCTCGTACTTCAACGGATAGATGGAAAATTCTATTCTTCTACATTTTAAACTCTTCGGGCAGAATAGTCATTTACAGTACTGTTTACTTTACTTTGCACTGTTTTGGTTCTTTTGAACCAAACAAGGCAAGAACATCAAGAACATAACAGAAATGCAAATTTACCCAAATAATATTCACCGCAAATATTCTAATAAATGTGGAAATTAGAGACTGCAACTGACTCTGGCAGTCAAAATGTTCATCTAGTTAGTTTCTGTATAATTGCCTGGATTTATTGCAAATCCCATCATTGCGTTTTTGTCAATTTAAAATCCTATCCATTTGGTCTTTTTTTCTGATCAGTTTCTGGGTTATTTATTTATTTGCATTCATTTTATGTATAACATTGTTCATTGACTTGAACGTCCTTTTGTTGATTGTATTTTATTGTGCAACTTAGCCTTGCATCATCGCGGTTATCTTGCTCTTTTGTGTGAATCATGTATATCATTCGGGGAATTGTATTCATTTCCATAACGTTGTATGGTTTCTCTTTATAATTATTTATGTATGTTTTCATTCATCTATCTATATAAGTGGGAGTCTGATATTATTTGGGCGTCGTTGCTTCTGTATCCAGGCAAATCCACGTTGAGCCACCAGAGGGCCCTGAGAGCATCGTGTGGTACGGGGGCCTCAGACTGAATTGCCGAGTGAAAGTTTTCGCGCTTGCATAGAACACATCGTCGTATTCCGGTTATAATAGATATGCCGGGGCTAATTGCCTTTTAATCACATTATCTTGTCGTGTTAGTCTGACTTTAGGTCAAGCTAACATGTTTACAATTATTACAGCAATTCCACTTTAATAAGTCCAGTTTAAGAATATGCTTTTGGTACAAACTTTGACAATGTGATTGACCGCGCTATTGATCCATCACTTTACACTGTTCTATGTTTATCATATGAATAAAGTTTCTTTATCAATAAAATAAAACGTCTGACTCATCACTCCATCTTACCTCTGGGTGTTGTACCCTTGTGGTGAGGAGGCTTATTGCATTTGCACAGACTGCTCATTGAAAGTTGAGTGTCAAAAAATGACCCTGAGAAAAATTGGAAATACATCAGTTCTGTGTCACTGAGATGCCACGCAGTCATTGTATGTGCATGTGTATGTAATGCAAATCAAGTTAACTTCGTCACGTGTCATCGTCAAGATTTCCCATTTTGCAGGAGACAACAAACACCTTCAAACCAGCATGAAATCAACATCACTTGCCCAGAGATGAATTGCTAGTATGGCAGAGAAGACGATGTCAGATTTTAATTAATAAAAAAGAACTCCACTTATTATTTCTTGTACTTCCAGCAACAGACACACTCCCTCACCACCCAACCTCGACCAGCCCGTCACAGCCTTTACATCTGAGCTGGAGCCACAAAACCCATCATCATTCTCGAGTCCGGCCGCTCAGGCTGTCTGATCAATGATACCACTAATAATAACTGCCACGATGTCACCTCTGTCTCATCAACCCGACTGACAAAGCCAGGGGCAGCTCTCTGCAGATTGCCTCCAAAGATTTGGACTCTATTAGACAGGCTATTTACCCACATCTCCTCCCCTCAGGCTTCCCATCATTTTGTTTCCCCACAGAAAGACCCAATGGAGGACATTATAACCATTTTTTCAAATTGAGAAATAACTGCTTCATGTATATTTCTCCTCAGGGCGTCCAATAAAAGTGGACCCGGGGGTTTCGCTTCGAGATGCTGCCACAGTGAGAATCAGCTTGAATGTTTAACTTTGGGACTTGGGTTGAGGACACTGCATTTAGCTTTTCTCTCTGCTTCCACTGTTCTCAGTACAGAACGTCATGGATTCACTGACTTGGTTAAAAGGTGTTTTTTTCTGTGGAAAAAAAACGCATGATTATGTGGGAATTACAGAAACATATACATACCTATATCATCTTGTGTGGATGTATTTTTCAATTAAAGCCTTGTGTTTTTACTCTCCACCCCAGGCCATCTCAGTGGACACAGGGAACACATGCCATTGATCACCTGCCCCGGCAGTCCTCACTTAAACCAATCATTAGAAAAAGAAGACTCATTTTCACCCCTACTCTTCACCGCCATTACCACTTCTACATTAATGATGAACCTCTCTAGAGAAGGAGGTAAAAAAGAGGGATCTTTATGAGGCAGTAGGTAGAAACAAACTCTGAAACACACCGTAATCTCTAGGAATGTAAAATCTATATGTAAGTAAACTTTTAGGGAATGTTAAACACATACTTACGCAGGGTCTCCTATCAGGAGCACAAACATAGATTCAATTACAAAGGGATTTACAGATGAATACAATGTATTACACATACATATAAATAACATCATATTATAATATTGATGATTTTATTCTCCTTTTACTCAAAATCTCAAAAAGGGGAGTGGAAGGTTGAATTTTTATGAGCAATCTGCCCACTCATGACAGTACTAGAATGAATCTTGCTGCAGGCAGGGTGCTATTGGATCTGCTCCTCTCAAGGAGAGGCAAGGGAATGGTCCCGATAGACAGAATGGAAAAGGAAAATGTCATATTTACTCCACTACTCTTTAATTCATGAGTCCTCTGCCTTATCAGACCTCTGGAGCCCTGACCTGTATTACTTTCCCCGCGAATGTTCATTGTGTGTGGGTGTCCTGCCACTGAAGACATCTGTTTTTTCCCCCTTCCCAAGACTGCACAGGCAATGGTTCCTTTGGTTCCCAAAGAGACTGATAGCACCTAACACGTGGGGAATAAAGTGGATGGGTCAAGGAACGGTTTTCAGAATTTGGAATTGTTTTTTTCTGAACTTGATTAGCATTTTAGGGTGTTCCATTTTTTTGTCCTGGGCCAAGTGCGTGTAGTGGGATTATGTGATCCATTTAACAGGAGCCCAATGTGCCTAAAAATAATGCAAAAAATAATTATTTTGCTTGTTTTTATATCTAGCTGGGGCAGCTTCTCATTAGATGGAACAGACAGCATACTTACTGGGTAATTATAATTTATTTCAAAAATTGCACCAAACACCCCAATAAAAGAAATTTGAATTGAAAGAAATAAAAATAAGAAAAGGACAATAAAGCAATTAAAACCAGTTGTGTGTTTATCAAACAGGTAAAAAGCACCACCCATGCCAATTGCATTCAAGAGAAAGATAATAGTAATTAAACCCCCACATTATGTGATGAAAACAAACCCTTTGTTTCACATATTGATCATGCAAGTTGCACTAGATGTGTACATTCAGGTACAGTGAGGAACATGTGAACTTTTGGGTGCAAACAGTGACCTCAACTCACAAATCAATTGGCCAATAATTTCACTTAACCAGCTCCTTGCTTTTAATACCTTTATTTTGCTGTGAGTTCCTGAATCCCAGTTAAAATGACAACTCAAGTAAAAAAACAAAATGAAGCACTCATCAAAAAATTCTCATACAATGTTTCAGCCTGTGGTACCATGATACTTTCCAATAAGACCAAAGACGGAAACAAGAGTGTGTAATCAGGACTTAATAATAACCCTATGTCACTGTATCTTAATGTCACTTAATGGCACTGCGATTAAATCGCATTAAATGAATGCTACACGGTGTTGTTATAATTTACCCGGAGGAGTGAAGATTTGGGTGTGGATTCCTGTCTAATCCCAACTATGATGGGATTGATTAGAAATAAAGAGCAAAGATGACACCTTCTCAGAAAAGGTGCCCTTGGATGATGGATGACAGGCAGCAACAATCACTGTATCACTGTCATGAGAGTTTCTGCATTCAAAACATATCAAAATGAAATTGTGTAATGCGTCTTTCAGTAAATTGATGTCAGGGATAGCGAGGCGTGGGGTTAAAGTTGTCGAAACTGACGGCAACATGCTGGAGGATCAGTCCAGACTGTCAACACTTCTTCCAGCTTGTAAGGTGTATGGTGAGTGTCCATCCATCCGTCAGGGCGAGCGGAGGAATGTTTAAAACTGGGGAAACAGAACTGACAGTAGAGCATCCATTTGTCTGGCCCTTCATTATTGTCTTCCCCAGTTTGCATTGATTGGATACAGAAAATTAATGTAAGCGGTGACAGGAAAGAGTTTGGGTTAAACGGTTTGAAAATGCGTTCCCTGTATGTGTGTGCTGAGAGGAAAGAGAAGGAGGACCTTAAACAAAATGATGGGTATTTCCATCTTTCGTGGATCCAGAACATTGGACCTGGCACCAGGAATTTTAATGTCTGTCTTTAGGGTTGTCATGATTAGGTATTGTGGACCATATCAAACCGGACCATGTGTTCTATTTTTTTTTCTCTACGTGCAAACAGCTATTGGAATTATCTTCTCGCTGACTGCAATGTGACAGGCAGCAAGAAAATTGCCTGTGTCAAAGGAAAAAAAAATTAGCAAGTAAAAAACATAGAAAGGCGTTGTATGTCATTTCACGAGTCAGTTTCCCAAGCACAGATAAAGTGCGGCTTGATTTCATTTTTAAAGAAGAATTTTCATAATATTTACATTTTGTCCAAGACCAGGCTGCATCATTGGATAGTAAACTAGACCGACTGGGCAATTTATGGCTTTGGTTATAACCAAAGTTTAGGGCTGAAATGTGACTGTGAAGTAAATGAGTGAGAGGAGACCAACCAGAGAGGGCACAATTCAGTGTTCATAAAACTTCTGCAAAATATATCTTTGCATCTGTTTGCACCGAAACAATTTCAGCAGCTCTTTTCGTTTTACAAGTCATGCATTTCTAATTCAGTGTTCAGTGGTTAAGCAGCAGTTTTCGTCATGAGAGTCCGAAGATTCAATGCATAAAGTTCTCTGTGAAACAGACAACACCCATATATATACATATATATATATATATATATATATATATATAGAGAGAGAGAGAGAGAGAGAGAGAGAGAGAGATAGATAGATAGATAGATAGATAGATAGATAGATAGATAGATAGATAGATAGATAGATAGATAGATAGAAAACTACAAATAAATACATACACACACATATGTGCGTGTGTGTGTTTTTAGGTGTATAAATAATTCATTTAATGAATTCTACATGTCAAAATGCATCTAAATTGATACTAACATGTCTTTATATTTAAAGAATTTCTCCACTGGGCTTCTCCACTGGACACTTCAGTTTATCTCCTTGGCTGCTCTAGCTGGTGTTAATCAGAATTACATTTTGAAAGATATGTGGTGTATAAGCTCTGGTTTTTACCCCACCCCCTGCGTTAATTGCCGCCGAGCAGCACCGAGCTAATGCTGCTTTATATGTGTCATCCCCAGCAGCTGACCCTTTATAAAGTCATATTGTAGAGAGTTAATGGGCTTTCCCAAATGCGTATCTATCTTTGCTGTTTCTATTTAACATTATGGTAATACTGGTGTGGGTAATAGGTGTGGGTACGGTACAGGAAATCCATTTTGACTCACTGGAAAATGTGTGTGGGTGATTATATGTGAGAATATATGAAAGACAGACACCCAAGATTAGGGGTTTAAAGAAATTGCAACAGGTAGTCAATGTAGGACAAATGGGTGACCAACAGACCGCAACGGCCTGTCCAGATAATAGAAACGAAATGTCAGACGAAGAAAGCGAGATGTCTAACCAGAATACGCCATCAGCCAATGATCAAGGTTGACTATGGGTTTGGTTCTTGTCCAGTTGCTTCTGGTCACAAACAGGCCAAACAGGCCACATGCATTAGCACAGGATGCAAGATAGACTCTTAAATGGCCTCTTTCTCCCCCTTGCAGCCACTACAGAGTAATGACGACCTTGTCTGAGATAAAGGCCAACCCATTGGTCTGATTTGTGGCCAGTGCCGCAATTTCAATACATGTCTTTGGCTTGATAGATGAGGCCCCTGTTTGATAAAGGGCCAATTTGCCATGGGGCCAATAGTAGTGAAATTGCAGCAGTTGCTTTTATTTGGCCCTCTCCTCAATTCACTGCGAAATAAGGCTGAAGGGGGAGAACCAATTTATGCAAAGTAGGCACAGTAAACACGGAGCTAGTAGTGGCAAGGACTGCGACTCTCTTTGATCACGAGCCTGCATCCTGTTTCTTTAAACAGCCACAGCTACATTTTAACATATGAATGCCAGAAAACAAAATAAAAATAGCCCGGCTGAAGACAAGACAGCTCCGTGACAGACATAGAATATCAAACGTCTCGATCGATACACTGGATTCAACTGCAGCAAATATGAGACAAACAACACTTTCGTCACTGACCTGACAATCCTCACAGAGACTTATTGTTAATGACAAAAGGTAGGAGGGTTCATCTAAAAATCAATAGTCAGAGATAATTTTGGCGGAATCAGTTCTAAAAGTGCAAATGCATTCGCACCCACCACTAAAGTACCTGGATCAAGCTCTGGGACTTTAAATCGCCAGCATACAAGCGACATCCTCCCGAGAAATGGACGGTGAACAGACTGCATATGTATCTTTTCATTTTCAAGAGGTCAAGCACAAGGAATTGCCAAAAAGCCTCTGGGAGGCTGGGTTTATTTCCAGGGCGGCTCCAAAGTAATTAGGACAATACACACTTTACCCTCTTGAGAACACAGAGATCAGCTGAAAAGGTTCTGACTGTTCATTCAGAATCTCTGTCATCTGGGTTCGTGAACGCGTGCCGAGAAACAGAGAAAACGTTTGTAAAGAATGATGGATTTTCATATACAGCCCTGGGAAAAGGAGGGAAGCAAAATATGTCTGTCTAGTTATTCCTCCATGAACAAAACACACAAGGCCTTGGATGATGGGGTGAATAAAAAACCTTTAAATAAAGTATGCATGCATGAATACAGAGCTACCGGAGGAGTGTGAAATGTCAGAACTGAGCAAACTGTACAGGAATAAAAACATGAAAATGAATGATTTTCAACACATTCATACAAGCCTTAATAATATGTTGAGAGCAAAATCGATAGTCTGAGTGATAAATTACATTGGCATAAATTATCAGAAACTGGGACTCATGGGCCAGATAGATAATGGAAGACATTTGAGCCTTATTTATTTATAAATATAGATATATGTATTTGTGAAAAAAAAAAAATATATAGATACAAGGGAAGAAAAGACGAAACTTCGTTCTATCTAAAAACAATCTATCTCTAGCCACTTGTTTTCTACCCAATAATGGGTACTTCCGAAATTCCACGTCCTGTTTAACTTCTCTCGCACACCCAGCATCTCTTTGTTTGGCTCGATACTGTACGGACCAGTCAATTTTGTTTTCCTCCTATAATCTTGTTAATTAATGTTGTTTTCCTACCACATGAATGCTTTCATTCATGGCCACCAACTGTGAGGACAACCAGGACAGCTATTCCTGGTCCCTAGCCGGGAGGGTGGGGATGGCGGGGGGGGAGGGGGGGGGGGGGGGGGGTTCCCCCCCCTTATTACAGTGTTCCGACCAAAAACAATGTAGCTCATTAGTTTGACCAATGTAGAAAACATCTAATATTGATACATCTATATATATATATTTAGAGTATGCAGATAGTATATTTTGGTTTATACGGGTATAATGTTGTTCATAATGTGTCATAAAAATCTGGGATATTTCTCGGAACCCCTTTATCAAAGGTTCCTTCAGTAATGTGGATGTGTTTAGTATGGATATAAAAGGATTTAAGACTTGAGGAGAGGATAATGCACTTTAAAAAAGATTAAAATAAAAACAAGCTCCAAGGTATGTGCGCCTGATTTCTTCACTGAAGGCTGTGAAACCGTCAACAAACAATTTTACAATTAGGCACCAATAAGAGAAGTAATAAGTGACTGTGTGTTTTCTGGGGTTGGGTGTTCTGCTCTGTGAAAACACTAGATTTATTTACCAGCTATGTATTCATTATTTTGACCTGCCCACTAATTTCCGGGCAGAACAGGGAACTCCAAGGATGTTTGTGAGGGGGATGAGTGAATTTAAATCAAAGCAGGATGTAATCAGCCATGCAGGGTGTTGAGCTGTCCCTAGGGGATTTAGTGCTCCATTATTTAAAGCAGGGCATTATCAATGTGAAAATAAAGCTCACACTGAAAAGAGATGCACATCAATCAAGCACCAAACAATCAAAATTTACCAGATTCTTGATTTCACAACCTATCTTACAATCTCTGTTTAATGATAGTCATTGTTACATTAAAAATAACTGTATAGTAATTGATTTTGTTTTCATTGACATCCTTTAACATTGTAATTATACAGTTAACATATAAAACCATGTTCATATTCATACTGAGTATGCAATGCTCCTCCATCCATTAATACGATGCTGTTCCGTTTGACATCATCTGCTCTGAATATTTATTGTCTATTGGTGGATAATGAGCCATCAGGCCTTGACCTTTTGCAAAGATATCTAAATTTAGTCCAAACTAAAAGACATACTCCTTGAAGTTTGGAAAGAAGTCCCTCGTAGTTCCTGTGACAATAATGGACTCAAGAGTGATGCAATATAATTTTGCATACTTCAAATCATACTTCAAATCAGAACTGTTGCCATCAAGATGTCCTTTTTTGACTTTTGTCCTGCAGGATTGTGTGGTGGGGAACTGCACGCTTAGCTGCATTGTCTAGATAGAAAAAAACAGAGACAAATAGCTCAACTATCAAGCAATTCAAAACCAATAAATTGCTGGATGTAATCTTGAGCACATCAATGTTTAAGGTCAAAGTAGCTTTCTCTTGAAAAGGTGGGACACACTGCCCTCTACTGAACAGTGACATCCACCCTGCAGCTGCGCTGGACACCTTCAGAAATAACAGTCTAGGGCTTTGAAGTTTTCCCCCTTCATTTCCTTTGCATTTCCGATTTCCCATGTAGGAAAATGATTGCCTCATGTAAAACAGCAGCAATGGCAAATTAGTCATTTTTAAATTATTGAGGAAATAAAAGTTTTTTGGAAAGATAACAGCATTTGCTTAGACAAGTAAAAGAGGGTCGGGCTGCAAAATATCACATCCTCAAGTCTCTAAAATGTATACGAGAATTCATTACTAGTAGCAGTGCTGCCATGTGGCAATGCTGCAATGTGGTGCTCATACATGGTAGACTATGAAATGTGTATTTTGCATTAACTACTGGATTAACTATTTCAGACCCCCAAAATAAATCCTATGTGGGTTTTTTGACTGAAGCAGTGGAAAGAGAGACTATATCTGCAACCGTCCTCCATTTTACTGAGACATTAAAATGTCATGTACGGAGTTCTACATCACCCTCAGTGAGCTTTGCAGTGATGAAATTTGTTGCATATGAGAAGTGAGACATTTTGTTAACAAAAGCAAGTTGAGATATCTGCTGAATCTGAACTTAAGTCGTCGCTGCACCCAACCAAAGGGGGACTTTCTTTCACAGAGAGAAATATAAAGAAAGGCTCCTCCTTAACGACAAACTGTGGATCATCTAAAGCGATGAGTAAAACCCCTATAGAGATCAAAAGATGTCAACATTAAACCAGGAAATAAAAGACGACAGTAGACACTAATCACATGGATTGAAAGTCATTTGTGTTTGATGACCCAGGGTTAAATACATATTCACAGGTCTTTTTAAAATAGACAAATTACCACGAAAAAAAAAAATCTGATCAAAGTTTCAATCCAAGTGAATATAAATAAATCAAATGACTCAACAAACATAAGTAAATGTCCTTTGTACCTGCATGAGGCCATGCCCGCCACACACAGGAACGATCATTTTGTAATTTTATATTTTCTCATTGCTGTGCAGGAAAGACGTGCGGCACGTCTCGAGCATGAAGACAGAGTGACTTGTTTATATAACTAACTTTGAGAAAAATTACAATCTAAATGTCACAGCAATAAAACAAACTCCATACACAACAGAATTCGAAACAACTAATGGAAATGAGCCCAAAGGCTGTGAATTTGATTAATAGTGCTGGTTTCTGTTTCCTATCTCCTAATTTCCTGAATACTGAGGCGTACAAAGTTAAATCACTGTTGCAACCAAAGAGGTGAGTTCCATTTTGCAATAAATCACTTTCACACTTGCCTTTTTTGTTGTTGTTTTCTTTCTTTCTTTTTGTTTTGTCATTTGTCATTTTTTTCCATCTTAAGAAAAATGAGTGAGCCATCAGTAAAAAAAAGTGCATACTGTACACAACAAACAAAAAGCAAAAACACTTTTTGATACTGCCACTCAACTACAGACTTTGCTTTACAATATGCCATTGCTAAATCCATGTTGCTTTTTCCATTTGTTTGTTTTTGTCAGTCTCCCCCTGGTCGTAATATGGGGGATTGGCCACTGGTTTGAGCTGCACCAACTAGACGCACATGCAGTTCAGGGGACTGGGAAGGGTGAGGTTTTGCTGATACAGATGATCTGCCTTTTCTTGGGGTTTGGAGTCTCTGACCAGATTGGAACCTGACGACTCAAACCATTTGTCTACCAAAAAGTTTGCCACAGTGCTGCTCTGAATAGACTGTAGAAAGTAAAACACTCCAATGCAATTCCTTTCTAGAGGCTGCTGTATTCAATTGAGAATTCTTGGGTTGCATGGCAACTAAGGAATGTGTTAAAGTACCTTGTTACAAGGGTATGGATGCATGATGGAATGTGGAAGAAGTTGGGCGCAATCGCAATCCAAAGGTGGGAAAAAATCCATACGCATTTGTAAGATCGAGCTATATGATGTGCAAATCAGATTGATCAAATGGGTTTCTGCATTCATTCCCAAATCATAACCAAGGGTTCCAGGCAGCCAAAGAATAACCGAACTCCTTCGTAATGGGCAGTGGTCAAGCTTGTTACTAACTTAGAGGAAAATCTTACTCCATATGTACATAAGTCCTAAAACCTCTAAACTCGTTGGTACTCTAGGACTCCCTCAGAATAAATATAGTGATCATTCCGCTCCAATCTGCTGGAATGGATCTTATCAGGCCAATCCCATAAATCCACACAAGAGCTTCAGGAGCCTGAGGCAGTTCTTTTATACCCAGTAGTACCTTGGGAATCTATCCAAAGATTTCTCAGCCTTCCCTATAGATGAGATGGCAAAAGATATACAGTTTGGTGAAGGCGCTATCTCCTCTGGAGGGAAGAGGGAAGGCTTATTTGGAATGGGACCTTACGGACTTTGGTGATCCTGTCAGGGGTGAACTGTTGGTTGTATCTTCATGATGCTGATGCTGTGGGCCGTCAAACTGTTAATACACAAACTGATGTGAGAGCTGCTATTCCACTTTCTCATGAGCTGCAGTGATGAAATCAGTAGCACAGTGCTTCCCAACTTTGCCATGATTCCTCTTTATCTGGCCTGCCTCACAAGTAAAGCTAGAATCAGGTTGCTCCCACCACATTATGCCTTCCCTTGGTAGAAGTAGAGTTGAAGGTTAGTTGTGACCTTGGATTTCATACAGCTACATTCTCCCAGGATCCATTGGTCATCAGTTGTTGCCATGCCAATCGATACCATGTTGTGAGCCCTAAATTGTCCAGCTTCCTTTCAACCTCACCATGTAAACTGCCTTATCTCTTGCACTTATACTGGAAGCCTTCAGACAGAAATCAAACAAGTCAGAAAAAGATGTGAAGTGAAGGGAGTGCATGACAAAACAGCAAAGAAATATCCCAGAGGAGATAATGAAGAAGAAGTCTCAATAATCATGAGTGTCAGTTACTTGGCAAATGACTTGCTTGATGTTTCGAGGATAAACTCCAACTTTTGTCTGTTTTCCATATTGTGTTGAGAATTGAAACTTGGCATACTGTCAAGATCAAGCCTAAATTCCTAAAGAGCTGTGAAAATAAATAATGCTGAGAGGCCGAGAGCAGCAGCCCGAAAACTATAAAGAAATCTGTTAAATTATTCTTGGTACACAAAAGGCACGACTAGAATTAAATGGACAATCAAGCACTGCACACATTTGTTTACCAGACAAGCTATAAAGATGATAACATAATGTGGTGCTCTACAAATGAGATAAATGTAGGATGAAAATGAAATAAAAATCACACATTCATTCATTTATTCTGCCTATCCTGTAGTGAGGGATGTAGTGCGGCCAAAGGCTGCCAATTAACCTGCTGCATGTTTTTGCACTGTGAGAGGAAACCAGAGTACCCGGAGGACACTAACGCAGACACAGGGAGTGGGTGCAAACCCCACACAGAAAGGTCACATGTTGGGATCCAAACTGGAACCTTCTTACGATGAGGCAGTAGCACTATCCACAGCACCACCTAAACAGAAAACAAAATTGTATGCCAACAAGTGGGTTTTTAGATTTTCTGAAATAACGGAGCAGGCCTGCCAAATAGGCACTGGAGTAATGTGTTCAAATTGACTTGCTCTGGTCAGAACACGGGCTGCCACGGAACAATTTGCAGGCCTTGAACACTCCTGGGCAACCTAGATGAAAAAGATATTGCAATAATCTAATCGTGATGTCACCAGTGCATGGATTAAGATCTCTGTGTTATCTTATTACAAGATAGGTCTGATCCAAGCAATGTTTCTAAGAAGCAAAGAATGCAACTCTTGTCACCTCTTTAAAATGATGTTCGAAGGAAAGCGTCCTGTCAAAGAACTCACAAAAGTTACTATTTCTGTCACTGCACTGAACAACACCATTGTCAAAGGAGCACATGCAATTGTTGTGACACAGCCTCGTTGGCCCATTGATTATCATCTCTCTCTTGGCTGACTTTTTAAACTTCAAGTTGGAGTACCACCTTTTAATAGCAGCCAGACAGGCAAGTTTATCAGTATCCAATCCATCTATGTTTAATGGTGTGTACAGCTGCAGATCACATAGTTGATTTGAAATGAGTGCAGAGTCCAGCCAAGTGGCACCATGTATCACAAAAACAGCAGCGGATCCAAAAAAGAACTCAGTGGAACACCATTCCTTACAGCACACCGCTCAGTGTATATATTGTTAAAGAGAATACTGTCAGATCTTTCTGACAGATATGAGTAAAACCACTATAGAACGAGAACGTAGCCCGAGATGCCATAAAAGTTCTGCAGTTTGTGCAACAATATATGATATAATCAGTATCAAAAGCACCACTCAGGTCGAACAACAATCGGACAGGAAGTGTCTGATTCTACTGCTGTAAAAATAGGATTTCACTACCTTTGAAATTTGATGTTTCAGTGGAATGAATTGCTCTATAAGCAGACTAAAATGACTAAAAGAGGTTATTTGTTGATAGATACTAAAGAAGCAAATTTGAAACTACTTTCTCAAGGACCTTTAACAAAAAGGGCTGAGTTTGATTTGGTAGTTTGTAAGTCTGTAGTTTCTCAGCAAGCAGGCATCCAATTAGGGTCCTCATCAACAAGGGTTTGACTTCTGCAGTTTTAAAACGTTGGGAAAACTTCTGAAGAAATAATAAATGTAGAATATTCACAACATACAGCCCTAAGGTTGGCCATAACTCTCTAACAAGCCATGCCAGCAGAGGATCTAGTTAACGCGTTGTACCTCTGGCTGCCATAACAACCTCAGTAAGAGCTGCCAGAGAGATGAGTTTAAAATCTTGAAAGCCATGCCCCTTTACGTAGAGGGCAAGCAAAAGAGTGCTCTGCCTCTTCTCTTCTCCTGACGTTTATTAAGCCCTCGTTTATCCAAGGCATATGGCTCTTGTAAGACCCATTACAGTTTTTGCAGGGGTCTCTGAATCAAGAAAGGCTTCATTGCTAAAGATTTCCCAGTGAGGCAACTCACTGAGAATGCTTGATTGAAAACAGCATAATAACAGAGATAAATATCTATCAAGTATTATAGAGTCAATACAGGTCTGATGTTGTTTTTCAAAGAGCCAAATGTATAAGATAAGATAATACTTTATTAAGTAAAAAATTATAAAGAAATTATAAAGACTGAGAAGGCAAGGCCGTTGAGTTGTATTTGCATTGGAGCTGTTATATTGTGAATGTAGAAGACAGATATGGGAAGATGGACGGCTACTCATTAAGAGCAAACTTCATATGTCAATATGAACATTGGCATATCTTTGCTTGATTAGGAGACTAAGAATGTGAGTGGGATCTCCGTGAGGAGGAGGAGGCGCTGAGGTGGATTACACAACCTGCAGGCCCTCTTTTACAACATGACGGTTGAAGTATACACAGGTCATCAAGGAAGCTGACTCTGTCTTGTTCACCAATCGTAGCAAAAATCCTTTATACCTGATAGGAAAGCTGTTTCCAGTTCAACAGACCACCAGCACAACTAGGGGAATCCATAATAAAGCCTTACATTGTTGATTGAGTATTTTAGTGTATCATATTTAGTTGATAAAATGATTGCACCATTATTTTTTGATTTTTCGAACGTGTGACTGGTTGGAAATGGTCGGATAGCTTGGAGGTGAGGTGAATTTAAAAGATCCTTTACAGGGATACAATTAAAGCCCACAGTAGGTGTGTGTAGGCTGAAGGTACTTGGCTGAGGCAGTGGGATAAATTATCTGGTACAGTGTCTTCAAACACTGTAAGCTAAACCCTTTTATAATATGTTGTATATGTATTTTAAGCATGCATAAACCCCATTCAGACTGGCAGGAAAAACGACCTGTTAAATATAAACCCTACCCTGCAAGGGTATGCAATCTTTCTATCTCATACAAGAACACCCACAGAATTGATTAGCTCTGGTGGATATGCAAACCAGCAGTGTGAGGGGAAACTAGGAGAAGGTACATCAGATACAAGTTGAAATAGGGCAATTGAACAACTGCACTCCTCACCCATAAGCATTTAACCAAGGCTAAGGCAATTTAAGATACTCCATAGGCTAAGTTTTACACGAAGCTTCAGAGACCCAAAACTACTCAAATGTTGTTTTAATAAGTCTCTCAGATAATCTAAGATGAATCCCTGATTTTTTAACATCTCTTTTCACGCAGAGTATTTGGTGGCACATCAAAGGGAGGGCATGATTTTTTTCCAAATTATTTTGTTTACTAAATAACTACAAGAAACTAAGCAAAACAGTTTCCCCGTTTTATTTACAAACTCAAAAGCGAGACAAGCCATTTTGCTATTTGGCAAAGAATATAGATAACACAGACATGATCAAAATCCTAGGGGGACAGGTGTTTTGATGGTATTAGAAAAGTAGCAAGGTCGAAAAGCTGGGTCAGAATAGCATCAACAGATGGAGCATGAGAAGCTGCCATTCCAACTGAAGTCAAAAGTTGCTTGTTGTCTTGCAGAAAGACAAGTCAAACATGATGACAGTAGCAAATCAGTAAAAGGCAGAATTCAGACATAGTTCCTGCTGTGACGGTGAGGGCTGAGCGTTCCTCAAACATTACGACTTTTCAAGATGATTGAATATTCCCAGGTGGCCTTCGATTACCCCCGGTATCGGAGTAAGAGGACGAGAAACTGTTTGAGCTGGGCTGTCTGGAATGGCTGTGCAATCGTTGTTATGTCGATTATCATTGGTTATTATAACAAATCAAAATGCTTGTACACTGAACATTTCTTCATGTTCAATATAATTTGAGTCGTCCAACAAAACAAATCATGCATTCTCTAAAAGAGGTGTTAGATTCAGAGTCTGGAAACCTTACAGTGGCTCATCTCACTTTGAGACAGCAAACTGAGCAGACTCTGAGAGAGCTTGGGTTTTCATCTGGCATTCCATACACTAAACAAAACACAAGTGATGCTTTTAATTATAAGGCGAACACACCATCATTAAAATACGCACCAGTCTTGTCCGCAGTGACCACTTTACAAATTAATCACACGTGATTTGAACTTTTTTCAGGTTTCTTTCATAAAGTTTTACAGATTTATTTATATGGCACAAATCTCAATGCAGCAAGTCTAAACCCAACATTCCCCCAGTGAGCATGCACCTCGTGACTGTGGCAATGAAAAACGACCATTGACAGGCAGAAAGCTCAGACAGATCCCAGCTCAAGGAGGGCGACCCTCTGTTGTGACCAGTTGGTGTAGAAAGTGTGAGGGCGAGAGGGAAGAACAGAGAAATAGAAAGTAAGAGTGTGGCAAAGACAGACAGGGTATACGGGGTTGGGAGGGACGGGCACAGGCAACAGATCTCATACTATACCAGTAGCGCCAACAGCTACTTGGTAATAGCTGAAATGATAGGATAATAGCTTTAATAGTCATAAAAGAAATAACAAGGTTGGACGCCTGGCAAGACCGCTGCAGTAGATCAAGCCACGCCTCCTGGGAACCTGTGAAATGAAACAGCCCCAGGGCTAGGGAGAGGTTATGAGGTCACAACTCATAACTACATCATAATGTGTCAAAAACTGTGAAAGAACATGAATATTTGAGCGCTAACAAAACAGTTCCTTTATCCTCTGCAGTCATGCATATACAGCACTCAGAGGTCAACAATGAAAAATGTTAAATATAAAATATATGTAGCAATAAGAGGAATTGAAATCTAGCCCCAATGGAAGATATTGAGTAAACAATTACACCAACATTGATGTATTTTAAGCAGATAATGGTCAAGCTCAGGCATCTGTCTGGATAGCATCGGAAGAAATAATTGTGAAATCAATCTATCGTTGGCTCGTCTACACTGTGAGGGAGCAATTGGGAGTTGACAGTGAAGACAGTAGGGGGTTGTTGGGAGACGGGCATATCAAGGGAAAAACAGGGTAGTCATTCACCCTTTCAATCGTGGGAAGAAATATGTCATGAGAGTGTGACCAGATATGAGAAAGATGTGGTTAATAAGAGAATAACGAAATTCAAAGATATTTCAAGATTTAAATAGGGAAAACTGTGCACTCAATGTGCCCAGTGGCATTCATGATAAAAGGTTATTATGAAGGGGTTGTGAGATGAAAATCTGTTTTAAAAACCTGAAAAAAAAAACTTACAGGATGAAGGAAGTAGGGTGGCATAAAGTCAGCAGTTCTACTTCAGCTTTAGCAATTCTCTGAAGAGAAACAGTTGGAATGAGGAGCACCATATGTTATTACAACGGACAACCAAAGGCAAACCCAGAGAGATAGATTGTAGATTGAAAAAAATCACTTCTAATACAGAAAGCAGTACAAGACCTTTTGCATGGTGAGATGTTTTACTTGTCAAATACCTGGAAATACTGCAGCTACATCTAAAGGAACAAGTACACAACATGTGAGAACAGAAACGCTACACTTCCAGGAGCAACTGGATATAGTGTCAGCGCGAAAACAGGAGCACCTCCACGGTAGCTGTCAGAGAGGTGATCCAGAAGGGGGGCCTGGGGGGGCAGGCAGGAGACACAGTTGTTAGGCCACATAACAAACACGAAGTCTGGGGGCTTGTTGTAACATCCTCTCCATCCAGATGTTTTCATATCTCATTGTGTCTTTCAGTTTGAAAGATGACTGACAAGGAATTAAAGAATACCAGATGAGGGGGTAAATGATTTCCAACAGGCCCATCAGCTCTCTGGTATTAGACAGCATCTTCTTCTTCTTCTTTTCTTTCAGCTGCTCCAACAGCTAATCACACAGTGTCTTCATCTAGGGTTCCTGCCTGCCCTTCTGACTTCAGTATCCTTCTACTCAGATTTTCACTATCCCTCCTCTGTACATGTTCAGACCATCTCAGTCTGACTTTATCGTCAAAACATCTGACATGTGCTGTCCCTCTGATGGACTCATTCCCTATATCTAATCATATCCATTATTCTCCCTCCCAAAGCCAACCTCTGTGTCTTCTTCTCTGGTGTTGGACAACAGGGTCATGTAAACCTCAACCGTCACTGGATCCGAGACAAAATAAACGCTCTCACATTGATACACATTGTTTTGCAAATTTGAGGTGATCCTGCCGTCGGAATTTTTTGGGATACTTTTTCCTCCGGGCATCTGAGACAGTAAGTCATTTTCAATATATCTTCCTTTTGTTACATTTGGGATCGTTAAGAATCTACCTCATTGAACAAGTCCTCAGTAGGTACTTTGTTGCAATCAGGGGAGATTAAGATGAATGCAGTCAACTGTCTTTGTATTGTTTACCAATACTACAGCAGAGGCATTGAAATACTTCCCTGTAGAAAGGCACCATTTTTCTGCATTACTGGTAGCTAAAATTGCAGCCTCTCGCCACATCTGACAAACATCACCTGCCATGATATACATATCTCTACACCTCTGCACTTTAACATTTCTTTTAACGGCTGGTGAAAACTTTGACTCTCAGAGTCCTTCAAAAAACTGATTTGCAAGCATCCAGTGTAGCTTTTCCAGGGTCTCACTTTCTTTTAGGACTGACCAAAAAGCCTTTTTGTCCTCCACATTTCTTCTTACTCTCTTCAACACATACGAAAGCCTTCTCTAAAAATAATTGAAGGACATTAATGAATTATCAAAAACAATCATTACGCTCCATTCAGCGTGCATGACACAAAAGTTTGGATTTGGTTACAAAGCCTTGAGACAAAAACTTTTCCTGATTAAAAACCTGCTCAGGCATGTTTGTGTACAGCATCTCTAAATCTTGGATTTTTTTTTTCAAGCCTGACTTTCCTGCTTGCTTAATCTTGTGAAGCCCGATGGAGGCCTCACACTCCCCCCATGTGATCCATTCCAAGCCGCTGCTTTATCCTTTCCATTTTTCTTTATTACAGTAAAACATCAATAGTTCAAGAGTGCGTGATTACATCAAAAGAGCACAAGGTCTATGTTAAAAAGCATCTCCATGAGTATTTTATACTTCAAAAAACATTGTTTACAGATAAGTGTCATTACCACTAACATTTTAGACAAAAAAAACAAAACAAAACCCAAATATAACAAGTGAATTGGAAAACAACTAGTCTTCAAGTCAAAGTCAACTTTATTGATAATACCATGTGATTCACACATACAGAGGACAGAAATAGTGTTTCTCTAAGATCCATGGTGCTAAAGTAAAAACATTTTAAATAGAATCACATAGAACAGCAAGTTACAATCAGGAAGCGAGACTATTACAAAGTCTGTAAAAAGTTAAGGTGCAAGTGTTTTTTTAAAGTGACACCATTAAAAAAAAAGCAGGTAAAGTGACACTTTCTTTTTGGGTAACCCTGAGTAGGTGTGTGCGTCAGTGTATGTGAGTCCATTAAATAGTTCTTTTGATAGTTCTGAGGGGTAACAAGGTCCAATGTGTGTATTTGTGTCCAGGGAGTAGTGTGGCACCATTCATTTCCAGAAGGCTTTGCTGAATGCACTCACTCCTGAAATCCAGAACAACATCCGTCGTCCTCTCCACATTCAGAGAGAGATTGTTGTCACTGCACCACTTGGCAAGGTGGCTCATCTCGCATAGTCTCTACCGTTGTAATGAGACTGACCACAGTCGTGTCGTTTGCGTACTTGATGAAGAGATTTGTGTTATGCAGTGCAGCTGTGGGTCAACAGAGTGAACAGATGGGAGTCAGCACACATTCTTGGGGGGCTGTCTTCAGAGTGATGGTACTGAATGTGTTGCTGCTGACCCGTACTGCCTGTTGTCTTCCCATCAGGAAGTCCACTAGCCAGTTGCACAGCGGGTCTTTGAAAATATTTCAAACTTGGGTTTGTCAGAATATCATGATGTTACCTTGTCAAGTCTACCAAGATTTTCACATTCACGATTCAATAACAGGGTTTTATATCGAAGTGGTCCATTCTTTCAAAAAAGAAAAAACAAAACAAAACCGACAATCTAGATGCGCTTATACACACTATGCCGTGTACCTTGACTTCCAGGGTGTTTGTCCAGCATGACAGAGGCCTCTGTCCGAAATGCTCTCCAGCCGTTGGATTCCTGCCACTGTCGCCCCAGCTTCTCTTGTCTGCTGCAACTCCATGGGGAGTAGCTTGTGCCAAAAGCTCTCTGGATTGACTGACGACCATCTGCTCTCTTACATCCCTCTCAAAGTTTTCTCCAGTAATTATCCGTGTACAACACAGAAAACTTGACCTCTCTTGTCACCAGTTTCACTTGTCCCATTTTTCGCCACATCCCGCCAAACTACATCAATTAACATGTTGCTGGCGGCCTTGCTGATTTCAGCCCGTGTACCGGTCTCATCTTGGACATTCTGGTGAGTCGGCAGATGCTGGATGGAAAGGAATGTACCAAAGGGAACACAGGGCCTTCATCAAATCATGAAAGTGCTAGAAGATGACAGCGTCCTTGCCAACTTCATCCTCTGGGTTCCCTCAGTGCTCACTGGCGAAGTGATTATGACGGTTTATCAAGCTATTTGTGGGAATGTCCAGCGTGCACCTAGACCTAACTCCGAGGAATGCTGTGGGGACAGCACGAGTAATTTATGTTTAGGATATCTTGACAAACAACTCCATATATGGAACTACCAGAAGTGTTCTGATGAGAATTTATGTACATCTATGTGGGTTTGTGGAACCAGAAAAGTGAAGGGAGAAGCAAAGGCCAGATGAGAGGAAAGAGGAGGAAAGAGAGAGACTGAGAGAAGAGATGGTTCCCTCAGCATCAAGAGGGTTCCACGAGCGTGTCATTTCCATCGACAAGCCCTGAGACGCTCAGTTGCAGCAGAGGAATCAGCTGCATTTAACTTGTCTTTTCTTTGCTCATTTCATTTTAGAACCAATAGATTCTGCTTGCTCTGAGAGAAGTCCAGTCTGTATGAGAGGTTCAGTGAGTTTAAGCTCACATTGAAGAAAACACAACTTGCACATCCAGTGAACACAACTGTTTACACTTCAATTTGCACTTTTGTTTAAATTTGCACATACTGTCAATACTATTTACATTTTGTTGCAATAATATGCTTCCTAGCTATTGTTGTTTGTTTTTTGCCACCTATCTGGCTTCACTGTGGAAGGTAAAATAAGAATTTCTTTGAACAGGAAAACACGTTTCTTGACTGTTCATTTGAAATGTGAAATATGACATGTGAAACCTCAACAAAAAGCACCAAAATTCTGCAATTACAGTCGGGACTCTGCTATCACATGGTCCGGAGACTGAAATCCATATTTCCAATTATCTATTTGAGAGGAAAATAAAAAATGGAGGACAAACAGAGGAAGATATCTAGATATGTTCCAGCCTAAGGAAAAACTGTGCAATCAAAGTAGTACATTGTAAGAAGTGCAAGTGTCAGTGTTTTAATCACCTGTGTGGAGAGAGAGTACTATATTTAATGCTGTTCAGCGTGGGTTCATTGTCTGGCATCATTCTGTAGATTATGTGTCAGTTTATACATTCAGGCATTCTCTTTCTCAGTTTACTGTCCAGTTGTTTCATATTGGTGATTTCTTTTATCCAAATGAGGTATCAGGAAATTATGGAGCGAAAATCTGAGACATCCTAAAATACCAGGAGTTGATGCTGTGTCGCCAGCTGCCAGTTACTTGAAGGATGACACCATGACAATGCACCGGCGCACCTTTCGTCGTGTCCCAATGAACACTTTCACTCCAGTACCCTTTCATCACACTACACTAGAGATGAGACATGAAGATGCAAAGTGAATTAAAATAACTCTGATTATGACATAACTTTCCAATGAAAGTACCCTTCTTGCATTTCTGTTATAAATCAAATTAAGCACTTCCTGTCTGATGGCCCAGCAAGACCCATGTCAGTCATAGTAACATTTACTTTAAACTAGAACAAAATACTTTTGTGTATATGCAAACACAACTCGTCTGTATCTAAGGATGCACCGTTTTTTATATACTCAAAAGTCTATATTTGTACTGGAATCTTATTTGGAAGAACTCATTGCGTTGAAATGAAGGAGATATTTTGTGTCAACATGCATGGCGTCCAGAATGTAATTAGTGCAAGTGAAATGTTATATGGCTGTGTCAACACTGGAGGGCAGCTTTCCTCATTTATGAATTAGTTAATTTCATTACCAAGCAACTATTTCTTTTATACTTATATATATATATATATGAGAGAGAGAGAGAGAAAGAGAGAGACAGACATGCATTTCTGTGGAAATTTCTGCGGAATTAATTTTTTTAATTAAAGAGGTTTTCTGCTTTTTGAGGCAACTTGTTTTTGAAAAAGTTCCGTGTTTATACAATTTCATACAAGTCACAGGGAAATGTGTTCGAAAGAAATCCAGAAGGTCTCACAATGCCTTAGAAAAAATATTTCTTATAACCAAAATAACTCATGCAACACTATAATCTATCTTTGAAAAAATAAAAGTATTAACATGTTAAAACAAAGAGAAACTTTCCATGTATTATTTATCATTGACATACATTCAGTGGCATAGAGATAAAATTAGCATTCTGCATCTCAACAGGGTGAACAGAATCGCCTCAGCCAGTTTCTTCAATTAGGGATAAGGTTGGTTGGTTGGTTAAATTAGCTAGATTAGTAAATTATCTTTTATCAATCAATAATTCTTTAATGGTTAACAAGTTGAGCCCACCAGTTAGTTTAGACATACTCGCCCTATCCTTTTGCATACCGTACACCGTGTAAAAACCTCATATTTGTACCAGTGGGACGTCATATGAGCTTTTAGGTATCTCCTTTTACCTTGTCTGAAAATTCTGACATTTCGCCTCGGAGGAGAACTTTTACAAGATATAGATGTGACTTTCAAAGAGGCACAGGATTCCCAGAATTAGGGACAAAAAAAGCAGCCTTGAATTGTCTCCCTCCAGCACTTTAAAAATGTGTCTGCAGGTCCCGGTGGGTGCCCAGACACTGACCTGCTGTGAATCGTGGATTTCTTTGTCAACAAACCAATGAACTAAAACACCATAGGCCAGTCTTTTTTTCTTTTTTTTTTTTTCAATAAAGTCTGCCTAGGTTATCTGACAGTCAGCCACTTGCTCAGGCTGCAGTCAAACACCAAGGATACAGATCAAAACAAAGAATGAACAACATCTTTGGGGTACTTTGACATATAAAATACATGAAGCCATAGCAGGGCAAAGGATTATTATATTTGTATTGATACATGTGAAGTAGAAACAAAAATACTTTACACGAAACAAAGTGATGAAACGTTAAGTCTTCAAATGGAAATGTAATAAAGTGGGCATTTCTCTTTCGGTCCAAAGCCAAGTTACTTTGAGGCAATTTAAAGAAGTGGATCTGATGACCTCACATCTTTCACTTTTGTCGACAAATAAGTCATGTACGGAAAAAAAAAAAAAAAAAAAAATCAACACAATGTTAGGTGAGGGTTGACCTCACCGAAATGCTGTTGAGGGATGCAGCAGTGATTTTATGGGCAAAAACTGCATGCTGCGTGTGGAGTCAGGAGGTGACTTTTGACTTAAGTTTCACTCAAAAAGCAGTGATCCATCAAGACGAATCTTCAGTGAAATCACACTGAGATGTACCGCGCTGGAAAACGACTTCCGTCAAAAGTATGTGATGTTGTGAGGGCAGTCCAAAGCCAAATTATTCTTCTCAAACTACTGAGAACCCGAATGCAGAAGGTGTTAAACGTGTTCATGTTAGAAACACTGCACAGCATGACCAGATGAAGTGCTCCTGTCCGGTCAAGGTGCAGAACAATGTTATTATGTGCTCCAAATCTTAGCGACAATATGAATGTGCAGCTATAAGTTCCTGTTTTGTGTTTTTTTTTTTTTGTTTGTTTGTTTTTTTTGAGAGGGGACCTGCTTGATGAATTCCTAAGAACTTGGGAAAAGAAACAAAAGTGGTTCTTCACTCATTCATTCATCTATTCATAATCTAAAACCTGCTTTTCTTAGTTTTTTGATGATACATTCAGACACAAAGTACCTTGACATGGCAGTATGGGACTGTAGCACTTCCATCAAGCATTAAAAAAAAGAGGAAAAAGCTGCATAAATAAAGTAATAATGAACAGATGGAATATTTAGTGGATGAATTTCATTTAGCTTCCTTTGGGAACTCTAAAAGAAGTGTTCTGTCTATCAGGACTAAATAGCGCTGCAACAATAAAAATAAAAGCAGGTTTTATGTGAACAAATTTCAAAATTTAATGAAAGGCCTTCCGATAGATTTGCTCATAAGGTCAATGAATGCTGTTGTAGAATAATAAAGCTTGCCATGGACATTCTTAACCAATTTGGTGAAATAATGATGCATCACCACAATTCTATCAATTTCCCTACAGGTCATGAAACACAAACATTAAATTAAATGCCACTTCCTTCCGAGGTACTTTCAAAGCACACGCAGTGAGGTATAAAGAGCCTATTACAAAAAGAACAGAGAGCAACATAATTTTCAAATATTCATAATTGCTTTATTGACTTAAGCACCAGCTTAATATCTTTAATATCTGAACAAAGAGATATCCTTGAATTTAAAGAGTATAAAATCATCTTGGCATCACAAAAACAAGCCTAAACACCCAACCCAAAGAGTTAACCACTTCGGAGGCGCAGAGGGAAAAAAAAGTTTGACATCATTCACTGTCCAGGAGCCGACAGACTTTTGTTCATGAACTGCTTCTTCACAAAGCACATCCACCACTGAAAGAATAACAGAAATCTTTGTAAGACAATCAAAACACAAAAAAATAAAATATATAGCGCAGGAAATATGGAGGAGTGCATATATGATCAGTGGACCTTAAATGTGAATTTAACTAATGTCCGTGCGGTGCTTGAGTAAACAGTGCTGTTTGAGAGGGGGACTTACCTTGCTGGGTTTGTCTGTCTGGGGGTCAAACACACGGTCGCATAGCCTTAAGCCCGTCTCCTGGCGGATCTGCTGGAGGTATGCTCTCATGGTTTCTGGAACGGGTTGCAGACAGAGTCTTGTTATGCTCCCCATATTTTCAATCTGCTGTGAGCAGCAGGGAAGAAGAATCTTTGTAACCAAAGCAACCGCAACAGCTACATATTTCACATCAGCAATATGACAGGAGGCTTTTTAAATCGTGAAATATTGAATCTCAGCAATAATTGAGTCTTAGTTTTCTGGCCTACTGACAGGCTTGTTCAGATTATAAGATGCACTGCTGAGGATACGTGACATATACGGGAGACGCCAGGGAAGCAGAGCAATGACAGCAGAAAGGCACTGCAGGGCAGGCTGCTGAAAGGATAGCACCTGTTTATGACGAGGCCTGATTTTTCATGGGCTGACAAAGGTTTATCTCTGAAAGATTTAGTTTGATTCATCCTGTTTAACTATAATCTGTATCCTGCATTTATGCATTGATCTAAACAACAATCAATCATATTGTTATAACCTGTTGAAGTTTACATTGAAGGCAAAAACAATTGTTCAAAACACATTCCATTGCAAAACAAACAAAAAAATATATCCAAAAGGTCTCAAGAGCTGAGAAAATTAGAGTTTACTGTCCAATATTATGGGTGTCACACGTAGCCATGACAAAGTCCAAACAGGAAGTTCACAATTCTAATCATTTCCAGCACTTGTACTTAAAATAAGCAGAAATGGTTTGTCATCAGACAAATCCAAAGTCTGAATTGGTCAGAGCACAGGAATTACCTTGACAATGTCAAACTGCAGTTTCTGAACTTTGTAAGACCTTGTGAAGGTAGCAAGATGGAGAATTACAACATTTTGCCACAAAATATTTGACAGGCTCTATCTGCTTCCTCCTGTCATATGTTTGAAGAGAATCCTGGCCTGAAGTAATTTACATGAAGTCACAACACCAGCTTGCCGGCATAGGAAAGTGACTCATTACATTTTCACATGCTGCTTCTAAATAGTTGATCTGATCCTTTCCAAAAATGGTCAGAAAGGTATTATGAAAGTAGCTTACAGACTTGGGGAATATGACCAGGTAACAGAGGCCCTCTGGCTGCAAGTAGAGAGTATGAGATGGATGACACAATGACTCTTGAAAAAGTCTAAAACCATGCCCTGTCTTCATAGACAAGAGAGGACAACCCCTGCATATCCTGAGGAATTCATAAGATGAGAGGGCATGTTCGGTCTTGCGTGCACAGCCACTTTGCAATTTCAGATTCCCTCAAAAAACAAGGGGTGGTCAGATGACATACATACATACATGCATGCATACATACATACATACATACATACATACATAGACAGATAGACAGATAGATAGATAAAAATAATCAACATACTGGCACAACCTAGCACAGTGCTACTAGCCACATCCAACTTTCAGTTAATCAGTTCAACACAGTCTCAGTAACAGTATGCAGTTACAGTCACGGATAGGGATGTTAAAAAGCACATCATATAATTTAATAAATAAATATAATTAATCAACAAAAACTGTGACACCCCAACGGGATGAGTCAACATATTTTGCAAAATGTTTTATGGCAAGAGAATTCAGAGGGATATTGCTGCAAAAACACTCTGGAATTATTGTTGACACATATTTAGAATTTCGCATGCTATGAAGGACCATTCAACAAAAAGGAGAACAGGACTTAAGCTGGAAAATGAATTTTACACTCCAATGGGTCTTTCAAAGCTGATGTTCCCTGCTATTTGGGTCGTGCATGACTTCAGGCAAGCAGTTGATGGAAATGCAATCAGAGCACAGAGGTATTTTCATCAAGTCATGAGTTAAATGCTGCAAAACAGCATTTAGGGCTTTAAGTTATTACCAACTCACATTAGTATAAATCTGCTGTCACAGTTAACAAGAGTAGACTGTAGCTATTGCTCTTTTCTTTTCAGTGCGTCACAAACCCCACAACAATCCAAGATGTTGCTGGTTCTCACCTTCTTCCTGCTTGTTGGCAGGTTTAGCATACATGGCATTGAGAGGGAAGCCAGGTTCTCCTGGAATGGGAAAGTTGGTGATGCCCAGAGTGTACATCTCCTTCTCTCCCTGGCCCCTGGAACTGCACTGCAAGGAGCAACACGTGCATTCTGACTGTGACATCACTGTAAAACATGGAAGCTCTCATATTTGCTGTCACAAATTTACATGGACATTTTAAGAGCCGACTCCTCCTTTATGCTGGCTAAGAAATAGTGCTACATCTGCAGTGGAAAATACTTACTGAAAGACATGCTGCATTTCCACTGATAAACATTAAGCTCTGCATGAAAACAATGTAAGATGGGCCACTGTAAACACTGCTACAAAAATTATGGAATTTACCTTTTGTAGCCTCTTTAGGCATTCAGAGATATACAGTGTGACATAGATCAGCGTTCTGTCTGCTTCATTCTAAAAGAAACACAAACAAGATGAAGAACATGGATTCCATGGAATAATTAATGGGAAGAACAATGTTCGCCTCTTTTTCCTAAAACAAAAGACAAGCCACATAGTTGAAATCCTGCACAATTATTAAGGAGAATGAGAAGAAGCAAGCTGGGGCAAGTGGAAGAATGAAGCACACGGCAACAGAATTAAGGAAACACATACTGAGCGCCACTGAGGTGTGCTTATTTAATTCATGTTCTAAAGTCAATTACAAACACTGTGTCTTCATTTTGACATTATTTTTGATATGTGGAGTCGTCAACTTTCTACATAAAGAGAAACATTATACTTGTTTGGTAAAGAACGCCATTGTTTGTGACACAATACTGATAGAAAAGATGAGTAACAGGGGGTAAAGCATTTTTAAATGTGACATTCTTTGTGACATTCCTCATTTCTGAGGCAGGTTCTGTTGACAGGAGTTTCAGAACCACAGTCCTATGGCCACATTTTCAAGACCTTGTTTTAATATACAAAATATAGTCCTTTTTGGTTATGAGACAATTCTAGGTTGAGAATTAGCTCATATCAATTTTAGCCACAATAGCTGAATAAAGGTTTCATTGCAGCAAAGTAGCAAATACCTTGTTGAATTACCTTGATTTCATAGTTCTTAAAGAAAACATTGGCCTTGAAGTAGTAGATAGCCTCATCAATGATATCTGATTCACCTCCTGCAAGGCAAGCGGAGCGTTGATAAACACAAGGCAATTCAATACACATGGTGCGCAATACAATTGTTCAGTCAATTCCTGTTTTTTAAAGGACCACTGTTGACTGCTCTGCTTCTCTCACATATAGCGTTCACATCTAGAGTTTTGGATAAGTCTTTTTATCAAACAGTTTCAAAACTGCGAGCTCACAAAAGCTTAAAAGTTTTACACATTTGCATCCCATGAAACACTGGAAACTGCGTCAAAAAGTAGACCATTCAGACCAAATATGGAAGTAAATCTGATGTGCGAATCAGGAAACTGATTACAAATTACGAGTTTCACCAATACTGTATGCAAGCGAATATATTACTGAAACGTGACTTTATAATGGAGAGAATAATTACCTATTTGTATACACTGTATAATAATATATTTATTTCCCACTTTGGAGTAAACCTTACCGTCGCCACTAGCTGGTCCTTTAAATTGGGTTTTCAGAGGAAGTAGAGCCATGTTCCCCACCAATCTGGTTTTGGGGATCATCAGACTTGAATGATACGCCTGGGGGAGATTATAACAATCACTAGATATAATCAAATGAGGTTGTCGACACGTATTTCAACAAACGTCGGCAGCTTCTATTACAACGCATCAGCACCTTCTGCTCCGTTGGCTTCCCTTCTCTTAAACACGACATACGGTGCTGACACTACACATTTTTCATACTAGAAAAATAGCATTACATGCTCATTTCCACTGTGACATTTGATTATCACTAAATTGCTAACCTTGCTAGCAAGTTAGGCTAGCGAGAATTAGGCTTGGGCGCTAACACGAAATGCGAGGCCCTTATGCCACCCCTTTGACTTCATGAGCAACTCTTTACCATTAAATACACCAGAATACCCCTCATATTGCTTAAAAAACAGCGCAAGATCCACTCACCGGCATGTTTAGTGACGAAAATCAATCCGACAGAGAAATCCAAGCACAGGAGAACGCAGCTTCCGCCTTCCTTCCCCACACCCTTCAATTTTACCGGAAGTATGTGCATGTCAAACTTCTTGATGCCCACGAGGGGGCGATAAAGACGTGCATTCTATTTATAACATGAGACGCGCGGGTTCTGTAATATTTTATTAAAAATATAGCATTATTAATTCTTTTGCAACTGTACACGCATACTTCGTCATGACAAAATAAAATAGAAGTGGGTGGAAATCAAATTTCCTGAGTCATCAAATATCCAACATGCAGTAAAACATTCGTAACCTTCAATAATCACTCTTCCACACATAAGTGCCTTTGCGGTCACAACTACTCTGTATAAGGATGTAGTTCACAATTCTTTTTTGCTGTTGATATTTCGAAGTTTGAGACATCACTTTGAAATTCATATCCTGGAAGGATTCTTCAGCTGTCACCTTTGTCTTGAAAAATCTCATCATAATTTAAGTTAGCAGGCTCTTCTTCGTTTTCCTGCAGAGGAGAAAAACAAATTGGATACTTTCAAGCAAATGTTCTGTAAGTAGTCAACACAAGAGTCAAATATTGTATTTCATTGTGCCTGGTTATGTTTTTTTCCTTACCTTCGGTTCCTTGAATTCCAGGTCCTCACCATACTGTATACTGAAGTCAATGTGTTGCAGTACAATGTTAATACCTTCCTCATCTGTGCGGTCAAAAGGCAGGAATCTAACCATGCTGTAGTCATCAATCTAACCACACAAAAAAATTAACAAATAAATACATACATAAATAAATATTATATACTATTTAAAGCATCAAACCAAATATTTCACTTACCAGACTACAGATGGCTTTGGTTAGCTTCTTAAACTTTGCACTTCTCATGGAGTCAGCATTATCAGCCATCATTGAGTAGATATCTGGGTCAAGGTACCTTGTGAAAAGCAAAATGTGATGATGGTTATGATGAATTACAAAAAAAGAAATCAGTCTCTTGAAGAAGATACATTGAATAAGGCAAGTAAAGTGAATAGTGCATAACTTTTCAAACACTACACAATTCACAAAATTCATAACAGCACATTTACATCACCAATCTGAAATTCCAGCACTGTCTTTCTTAGAAGATGCATTAAGGGCAGAGCAAACAAGTGATAAAGTTTACCTTTCCATTTCTCTCTTGGCTTTGGGACTGAGGAGGTCCATTTTTGTCATGATATTTATTTGAGGAATCTCTAATATCACCATAGCACTTAAGGCAGCCATGACTCCTGAGATGAACTGCAGTTAGGGAAAAAAAGATATTTGAGTTCAGAATTCATTGAGGCAGTACATACAATTATAACCATGGTACTTGAAAGGCAGGAGACTGTTACCTTAAAAGACTCCACCATGAACTGGGAGTCCACCAGAAAAACCCCACACACCCGAAATTCCCATTGCTGGAGCTGCTCCACAAGCTGCCTCATTACAGGGAGGTGTGTGTACAGTTCAATCTGACCTGCAAAAAGAGGCACTTATCAAAGCTATGTAATGGAAGATATCACCTTAGCACTCTCGTCATTTAAGCTTTACCCTGCGGCCTGTCTACATGTCTACTCTCTTTGAGTAATACTCTTCCCCTTGTGTTCACATAGCTGTGGATTGGCAGATCAGCACCTTGAATGGTTCAGTCACACAGTTGTGTGAGTAAGGATTGCTAAGGTATATAATGGAACACAATTTAACAATCAATTCCAACCTCAGCTCAGAATGTTTACCTGGGCAGTCAAAAAGGATGTAATCATCCTCTATATGACCCAGGCTTTCCTCTAGCCAATCGAAGCTGTTGGAAAAGTATTCCATGCAGAAAATCAGGCCGCCATTTGGTCCAAAACTTAGAGAGGGGTCCTCCATCACATCATCCACCTGAATGAGCTCCCGGATGTCTGAGGACAAAATACATCTGCGTGATTTCCAACAAATAACTGCAATAAAAGGACAAAATATCATCTCGGTACCACTTAATGTCTTTATTTTAGGTCACTTTCGATACTTGCCAAAAGGGGAGGGGGGGTAAAGAAAGTAAAGGATCTAAAGCAGTTGGCGTCAACAGTCCAGAGCTATGGATAGTGTGGATAAGAGGTGGAGAAATGTGTTGAGGCAGGCTGGAACTGGTGGAGAAAAGTGTGTAATGTGAGATAAAAGAGTATCAGCCAGAATGAAAGGAAAGATGTACAAGACAGTGGTGAGACCGGCGATTCTGGACAGTTTAGAGACAGCGGCATTGAGGAAAAGACAGAAGGAGGAGCTGAAGGTAGCAGAGATGAAGATTTTGAGGTTCTCTTTGGGAGTGTTGAAGATGGATAGGATCAGGAATGAGTCCATCAGAGGGACAGCATGTTAGATGTTTTGGAGAGAAGGTCAGAGAGGCCAGTCTGAGATGGACTTAGACGGACGTGTACAGAGGAGGGAAAGTGAATATACTGGGAATATACACTTGAGAAGGATGCTTTGGTTGGAACTGCAAGACAGGAGGACTAGAAGAAGACCAAATAGAAAATTTATGGATGGAGTTACATAGGACATTAAATTTGTGGGTGGGAGGGGAGGATAAAGAGAACAGGGGTTGGATGGAAGAGGTCGATTCGCAGCCGAAAGAAAAAGAAAGACATTTACCAGGTGAAATCAAGTAATGTTACTTAAGATTACCTGCTACGACAGGGTAGTCAAAATGCTCAGCTGCTGGGTCCAGATTGACCACCTGAACTGAGCGGTTTGACGCCTCTAGATGTTGGAACATGGTTGCGCAGTATGTACTCTGAAACAGGAAAGAACATAAAAGTGATGAACATATCAATAATGCGTGTATTTGACCCGGCTAGCCCGCTAGCATAACACGGCATTTCAACGTGTTAAACGGAAGAGCTTGAGGACTTACCTTGCCGCTACCAGCAGGGCCCATCACTAGCTGGGCGTATCGAGGCATGTTTCCTTGATGTTAATGTCTTGTTGTTTATATTATAAACCTGATATAATAACGAGCCTATGTAATACCTAAAACTCAACTGGCATGTTACCTTCTTCGTGTAGTTTTGACGACAGCCTCCACTGTGTGAATCTCTCCATTGCCTCCTACTGGTCCAACTATGAACTGCTCGCTACCCTGCTCCGGGCGGGTCTTTGCAATTGGTCAAAGGTCATTTGTTTTGGTTGGACGGAGAAAACGATGAATAGAATAATCATAGGTATGTGATTTTTTTTTCTCCTCATCACCCTTTGTTTTGTCAATCTATCCCTGTTTGTGCCCAGGTATCGTATGCACTCTAATCACAACAACCCCTTTTTTCTGCTATCATCTATTTTTATGTTGCTATCATCTATTTTAATTCTGTCTATCTATATTTATTCTATTGTGTGCATACTTTGTCAACTTTAAAGGTATGTGCCTCTTTTTTACGCATGCCTCTAGCCGGGAGTCCCTACAAATTTCCTTCTGCTTGCATAATGACAATGAAAACTCTTGAGTCTTTTTTTCAGAGACTGGAAACTAATTCAAAAAATGTGTTGATGCTAATGTTTTGTACGACTCGTAATTAAACTTGAAAAATAAAGTTAGAATGGTTTTTACTAAAAGATATATACAACCAATCACTTTATATTCTTGCACAACTTCTTGCACTTTGTAAGAGTCCTTCCACTGTATACGTTTTGTTAAGGCAAAAAATAATAACATCCAGAATTCAACAATGATGAGTTCATCGGCACAGAAAAGTGACGATCTTCGCTCCAAAACGGATCGATTCCTACGCACACTCCATTCCAGTGGGTGGTGGTAACGGAGCCCGCCGTTGGTCGACCGTAGTGTAACGGAAGGTTTAAGGAAGTGTAAGGAAGAGGAAAGAGACACCCAGGGGCAGAATCGAAAATGCATTTAGAGAAAAACGAGTCTTCCGCGGACCATATATTCTTCTCACGTGATTAAGTACATGGTTTTTGGGTTAAAACTCAAAACTGGATTAAAGAAAAGTTCTCATCACCACCAGCTTCTCTATCAAGAGACAACATGACATTTGGTTTACTTTTAGCTAACCAAAGAGATGAACTTTGTGATAATATTAATTTAGATTTAGCCAATTTTTTCATTCACAAAAACAGAATGCAGAAATGGCCTGCCAATTTTACTTTCTTTAGAAATGGCTATGAATTATATAACGCATCCTTGAAACTTACGGAAAAAAAAAGTAAGAAAATATACAGTTTTATGGAATGATATTCCCTTGGACTCGTTAAGGTAAATACATATTGTATTCCCCTTGCCTTTATTTATTTATTTATTTCATTTTGTTGTTGTTGTTTTGCATTGCTCATTATTTTCCACATGGTTCATTCCGGGTTCTCTTGATGTTAATTGTATGGAAATTTATTGTTTCTCTCATGTCAGCTGATTATCAATGATGCATGTTTGAATGTAACCAAGTTTAGTTGTTGTATGGTTTGATGGTTTGTTACACTGGATTTCAATAAAAAAAAAATGAAATGAATAAAATTAAAATCAAACGAGTCCTCGGGGGTGCTGCGGTAGAAGGGGAGGATCGGGGAGCGAGAAAGGATCCCGCCTCCCGGAAGTGTCGGCGTTGACAAGTCAATCCAACGGGAGCTTGTAGTGTCGAGACATGCTGGTTCTGCGCAGCTGTGAGTGTTGACTCTTCGCTCCAGAGACTTTAAGCCGACACGTTAAGGTGGTCATTTGTGAGTTTATTCACCGGTTAACGGGTCTGGCTACTGCCGCTGCTGAAATTCAAACGTTGTCGTTCGGCGCGGCGTCTTTAACGGACCCGGATGTTTCCGAGGCCGGGAAATCTCAATAAGCGCGTTAGCTAAAGAGGCGGCTGGTCACATTTAATCCCCAATGTTTTGACAGGGCGAAGGAAGTTAGCAGCACGTCAGTTGAACTCAAAATAAATAAATGAAAATGGAAACCTGCTTTCGGGAGTTTAAGAATTGCCATATGTCGCAGCAAAATATTAATTTCATCTATTTAATGCGTCGCGTATGTATAATAGCATCATTTAGCCTGGCGAGCAATACCATGGTATCTAGTTTGGAGTTGTTACAAGTAGTCCACTAAGAGTCCGTAAGAGCTATTTATTTTTATAAACTGTAGTTTTTTTATTTAGCAAGTCTAGACTCCCGTTGTGATTTCAAACGTCTATTTTTGCTGAAAAATATAAATTTTAAAAAATACAACTAAAGTGATGCTAATTTCCCCATCCCTTCATGGGATTCCAGTATCTAGAAATATGTAAGGCATTAAATAAAAAAAATCCTCCAAACTCTCACTGGAACAGTTCACAGCTTAGTGTGAAGGGGCTTGGAGTGAGAATCAGCAGCTCCAAATCTTGAGACCGTGATCCTCAGCCGGATAAGGGTGGAGTGTCCTCTCCAAGTTGGGGATGATATCCTGCCAAGAGTGGAGGAGTTCAAGTATTTCGGTCGTGCTCAGGAGTGAGGGAGGAATAAAGCAGGAGATTGACTATTGGTGCAGCGTCAGTCGTGATGTGGACTCTGCATCGGTCTATCGTGATAAAGAACGTTCTACTGGATGATCTATGTTCCTACTCTCACCTACGGTAATGCGCTGTCGGTAGTGACCCGAAAGAACAAGTTCAAGGATACAAGTGTCCGAAATGAGTTCCCTCCTCAGGGTGTCTGGGCTGATCAAGTGGTATCAGACATCTAGTCAGGATACCTCCTTGACACCTCCCTGGTGAGTCTGTACCAGTTGGAGGTGGCTCCTGGGAAGACCAGGGACATGCTGGAGGGACCATGTCTCTCTTGTGGCCTGGGAACGCCTTAGGACTCCCCTGGATGAGCTACACTAAATGCCCAGGAAGAACAAAGTCTGTCCTTCACTGCTGAGTGAAGGACAGACTGCTGCTGTCCCTGTAATCCAGTCCTAGATACGTGATAGACGATGGATGGATAGATTTTAAGTATCAGTTGCTGGGAGCAAAATTGTATGCAGTACTGTTGTCTTCTTATTGTCATCGGAATACTTCTGCTGAAATTTGGCTGCTGAGATCTGACTGGATAGCGTACTTATTACTTGCTTTGGAAATCAGATGATGTGGTGCAAATGAAATGAAAGTGGCTGTAGGGCTGTAGACTTTTGTCAATTTCATATTTTCTTTGGCATGTTAACTTTTGTTTTTCTTCCTGTGTTTTAGGATGTGAGTTTGGGTAATGGAAGACAATCAGTGTGGGGACTTGGACTACCTAATCCAAGATGAAGACACCCTTATTGAGGGTGTCAGCAATCAGGTCTTATTTGTTGTGGTAGTCAGTGTTGCCTTCCTCGCGGGCCTCCTGACTCTGCTCTGCAGGTAAGCAGCAAATATGTTACATGTTTTATCTTTTTGTTTTAAAGCTGCTTGTCCATCATATGTTTTGCACTCAATAGAGAAAGAGAGATTACTTGTAACAGTCAGCTTAGTGATGTTTGCACAGTTGTGTTTACCTGCTCAGGAAAAAATAAATAAATAAAAGCAGCCATACATGCAAGTTAAGTATCTGATATCTCCAGTGCATTGCCATGCCGGGGGAGCGCTCGGTCCTTCCTCTTCAGTTTGGTACTTTTTTGCGCATTGCTTGCTGCACTTTGTAGAGCAAAGTGTGTTTTACGGCCACAAATTAACTGTGGCCTATACCACAGTCCAGTTATTTCGAGCAACATTGAAATGTTTCAGATCAACCCTGAATACATTTCAGGACCTCATCCAAAAGAACACTTCACAAACAGATGTTGATGAGCATACTATTCTCCAATTTCAGGTCTCTTGCTATCAAAAGGAAATTTATAACGGCTAATGGTAGAAGATTTAATTAAAGCCTGCAGCAAAAGCATGGTAGAGATATTTTATATGTAAATACTCAGTAACATTGCTGTGCATAGTTTGATTATATACCCAATGTACATTAAAAACTCATTTAGTCACATGCAGATCTTCTCATGTGCCAAGACAATTGATACTAGTGTCGATGATGACTGTATCCCTCCAGACCTCTGCCCACTTAGATCAGACTGTTTATAAACATTGCAGAACATCTCCTATACAAATTTGAATTTATTTAAATAAACACAAAAAGTCCCAACTCTTATTTTTTTCTACAGCTAGAAATCTATGGCCTGGTAATTTTTTTAGCATGTCTCGTGAAAACAATTTTCCTTCATTGAGGAATTTGTTGTCATGGTTGTTTGGCTGATTATTGTTCACCTCATGCGTGATTGCAATGTTACTATTAACACTGAAATAGTGAATTCAATTATCTCATCAAGTAATAGTTCCCTAACTCTATGTGGACCTGATGACACCACTATGCAAAGACATTCTCTGAATAATATTGTGACTGATAGTCTGAGGATGGCAATGTTTGCAAAACATCATCTACTTTGAATTAGATGCTGGCGGAGATTTTTTTTTCTTCCCTATCCCTGAGCTACATGATGTAACAGAAAAGCTTGCGTCTTTGTCAGCGTTCCGTTGCTCTGTGGGGTCAGCACAACCACTGTATACAACAACTTTGTTTTTTTCAATCTGAATATTGCCTACAGCATTCCTGAAATTTTATGGTTTCAAGGTTTGTAAGATTCAGAGTAATGTGTGGCTGTGAATTTCCCTACTGCGAGACTAATAAAGGAATGTCTTATCTTGAAGCTAAAGCGAATAGATTTGGATGTAGCCTAAGCCCTCTACATCTCGAGAACAAACCACATTCTGGTGAAGGTTTTTCATGCAAAGTGTGAACCCCTTGGGTTTCATTTGACCGTGAAAATACCTGTCTCTCGTGTTTGATCCTGCAGACAAGATGAGCAGAACATACATCCCGAGAATCAGGAGCACGTTAGAGCTGTCCGACAGCAGCTCCAGACCGAGCAGGTAACCCAGCATGCATCTGAAAAGATAGACAGAACAAATATCAGTGTTCCCACACAATCTGGAAAATGATCAACCAATTTTCCAATCATTGAAAAAAAATTAAAATAAGAAAAAAACAGTCAAATGTCCCGGTAAAGTTCAAGTTGTCTTGGAAAGTGTTTTCTCCTCCCTTCACTGCTTTGTCTTGTGAGTGAACACAAAGGGGTCAAAAGTTATGCGCATTCATGTTTGTTGTCATGCTGTATTCAGTTGGCAACAAAAAGACATGGTACTTCCCCGTTTGTAGGTGGCGCACTGCTACATGTGACACTACCATCCAATCTAGTTTGCACGTCCCCTCAGAGAAGTGTTTCTTTTTGATTTTGTTGCTGGATTTAGAGACTTTTCTGACCCCCCACGAAAATCTTTTTTTTTCCCCCCAAAGAACTGTCTAGAGACAGAACTAGCAACGTTCAGATTAAGAGTGTTAGTATTTTGTGGCAATGATAAATTTGTCAATGTTTAAGAATGAAAGAGATTATTTAACTCACAGCCATGGCGTGCACCTATTTTAAATCAGACCTCCAGGAGCAGAAGAGGAATAAACAGGAATAACCGTCTTTGTCTTTTCAGCAGTGTTCTTATTGTAATCACCCAATGGATAACACATGTTTCTTAGCACAACTTTTTGGGCCCATGGATTTTACTGTTTTAATAAATCTAAAAAGAAAATAAAAAAAAAACAATTAATAATAAGTTATGTTGGGACTCAAGTTGATATATTTCTTGCATTGATAGTCGATATTGATACAGCAAATATCTTTGTGCAAGAATAATGGTTTGATCTTTCTTCGATATGTGATTTTTTTTATTTTTTTTTTATTTTTTATTTTTTTTTATATTTCTTATTTATATGTCATGTCGTCCTATCAGGATGAAAATCCTCAGCCAGAAGTCAGGCAGCAGTATTACACAGACATGTCGTGCCCTGTCTGTTTACAGCTGGCTGTCCTACCAGTTGAAACAAACTGTGGTCATCTTTTCTGTGGTGAGAATGTTTTACACGTTCTTAAATGTAAGACTGTTGGTCCAATAACCAGTTAGAACCAGTACAGATTCTTGTCCCCAGTGTTTGGACCCAAATTTCTTACATTTCTATATTCTACATAAACATATTCTAAAAATTTTGGCTGGTTATTATTCTGGAATTTAACTCTCTTTTCCCTTTATAGGTTCCTGCATTATAGCCTATTGGAGGTATGGAACCTGGCTGGGTGCAATTAACTGCCCCATTTGCAGACAAATGGTGAGACTTTTAATGTATTTACTTGTTGCTGTTGTTGTTTTTTCTATACTGTTTTTATTTCCTTTTAGTTCTTGTCTATTTTAGAGATCACAAAGGGCAGTTAGTGACCATAGAATTTATATCAAAGGAGAGTTGTTTCCTCAATAAAATTCTTCCTCAATGTTCTGTTTTTTTCCTGGTCCAGGTAACATTGCTCTTCCCTCTTTTTCCTGAGTATGCCTCTGCTCAGAGGGTCCAGGATGGTGAGGCTGAACCTCAACTTATATTAAGGGACATCAATGACTACAACCGGAGGTTCTCCGGCCAACCAAGATCTGTATGTATCTTATCATGTATCATTTGTCAGCACAATACTCGTTGAGGTTTTTAGGTGCAGCAACATTTGTATTTACTATTAAAAAGTTAGTTTGCCCTACTTCGGAAAGTATTTATGATTTTAATTATTCCTGTATCAACAAAATAACATAAATGTCAACAGAACATTTCAAATCAAATTATAAATAAACTGGTTGTATAATAGTTGAGAAAACAAGAGCTATTTAATCTGATTAAGAGAATCAGAATACTTAATTGATCCCAAAGGGGGATATAGCTTTTTGTTGAAAGCAGTTCCTGCTCGCGGAATAAGTGGAGAAGAATCAAAATAGAACTCTATTTAAATATCTATTTAAATAGTTTATAATAGTTGATAATAATTTATTTAAATCTATTTAAGAATAAAATAGCGAATAGTAAAAATAAAATAAAAACGGTAAAGATAAAAATAAATATATATAAATATAATTAAAGGTATGTAAAAAGTATATGTAATGTATATACATGTGTATTTACATGTACATCAATGTGATTACATGTAGTATTTATGTGTATAATTCAGGGTTATTGCACAGGAAACAGTCATTGCACAGAACACAATGGAATTATTACACATGCGGCGAATTAATGCACATCATCCCTCAACTGACAGCCAACTTACTCCGAGTGTCTGGCACTTAGAGTGAGGAATTTTACAATATGATGGCTGCCATCAGGAATGATTTCGCTCACTGGTGCATCGTGGCCAGATCAGTCTGGTGCTGAAAGATCTCCTGTACCAGACGAGCACGTCATGGAGCTGGTTGATCACAGTTTCCAAGATGACCTTCATCTTGTGAAGCATTCTCCTGTCTGACCCACCGACAGAGGGTCCAGCTTCACTCCCACAATGTCACTGGCCTTGTGGATAAGCCTGTTCAGTCTGCTGGCCTCCATTATCCTCAGGCTGCAGCCCCAGCACACCACAAGCATAGAAGATAGCACTGGCAACCACAGACTTATAGAACATTTTCAGCATGGTCCTGCAGATGCTAAAGGACCTCAGTCTCCTCAGGCCACTCAGGCTCTGGCCACTATTGTACAGGGCGTCAGTGTTCTTCCGCCAGTCCAGTTTGTTATTAATGACTACCCCCAGATACTTGTAGTCAACCACAATGTCCATACTGACCCCCTTGATGAAAACAGGGGTCACTGGCGCCTTGGTCCTTGGAAGGTCCATCACAAGTTCCTTTGTCTTTCGTACATTGAGCTGTAGATGGTTCAGCTCACACCATGTGACAAGGTTTTCCACGGCAGCCCTGTACTCAGACTCATAACCTTGGCTGATGCATCCAACCACTGCCAAGTCATCAGAAAACTTCTGGAGATGACAGGACTCTGTGCTGCAGCTGAGGTCTGTGGTGTGGAGGGTGAAGAGGAAAGGAGTGGGGCCACAGTGTTGCTGACCCACACATACACAACACACGACATAATATGGTCTGCCAGTCAGGTAGTCAATAATCCTAGACACAAGATGGGTGTCCACCTTCATCGGCATCATCTTCTCACCCAATAGAGCCAGACGGATGGTGTTGAAAGCACTGGAGAAGTCAAAAAACATGACTCTCACAGTACTTGCCGTCTTGTCCAAATAGGTGTAGACGCAGTCTAGCAGGAAGATTATGGAGTCCTCAACTCCAAGTCTGGGCTCGTAGGTGAACTGTTGTGGGGTCCTAGTTGGGTTTGGCCAAGGGCCGGAGCTGCTCCAAGACAAGTCTCTCCAGGGTCTTCATGATGTGGGAGGTCAGTGCCTCAGGTCTGTAATCCTTAGAGGCACTGGGATGCGGCATCTTTGGCACAGGATAGAGGCAGGATGCCTTCCACATCACAGGGACCCTCTGCAGAGTCAGGCTCATGTTGAAGACATACTAAAGAACTCTACAGAGCTGTGTGGCAAAGGTTTTGAGCACCCTGGGGCTGACCCCATCAGGGCCCACCACCTTGCCAGAGTGGGGTTTCCCCAGCTGCCTTCTAACATTGTCAGCTGTGATGTTCACTGTGGAGGTGGAGGTGAGGAGCAGGAGAGTGGGAGGTGTGGAGCCACTGGGAAGTGTGGAAGTTCTGTTAATCCATGGCCTGGGGGGCTATAAGGAGGGGGAGAGGGTTGAGTAGGTGATGGTTGTTTGTAGGAAGCAGAGGTGATGGAGTGGGTATCTGCAGGGGGCGCGGGGGCCATGGAATCAAATCTATTTAAGAAAACATTAAATTCGTTGGCCCATTCCTTGCTTCTTTCAATTCTTCTATTTCCTGCCGACCTAAAACCAGTGATGGTCTTCATGCCTTTCCAGACCTCTCTGGTGTTGTTCTGCTGGAGTTTCCACTCCAGCTTCCTCCTGTATTCCTCCTTGGCCTCTCTGATCTTCAGCTTCAGGTGTCACCGAATGGTTCTCACATCCTCCCTCTTGCCAGCCCTGAAAGCCCTCTTTTGGCATTCAGGAGTGCTTTAATGTCCTTTGTTACCCAAGGCTAATTTTTTGGGTAACAATGAAAAATCTCGGCTGGGAGGATGGAGTTGACGCTGAAGCTGATGCGAAATTTTTCTTTATTTTATTTTCTCTAGACAGGGTAGACCTAACTTTTTACAGAGGCCATGGTGATGTGACCTGAATATATATGGAGGCTCATATGGATCACTAGATTTTTAAAGAACTCAAATCCGTATCAAAGTGGAACTAGGGGTCGTGGCAGTGGAGACATTTTTGTGGTCCTGTTTCACATTTTTATTGAAGTAAAAGTAATTGAAGTGCTGTCATTTTTTTTACGAGTCATGAAACTAAGAGAATTGTATTTGATTTCCTGGCTATACATCAATACTTGATAACAGAGCAGTGCCTTCAGTATCTAACCCAAAATGTGTGATGTCTCAGGCATCCATTTATATGAAGGACAATTTTTTCGATGTCAGCCATACTTGTCATACTTGTCCCCCATAGACTTTTTATTCCAATCCATCATCACAGAATTGTACTGGTTTAAAAAAAAAAAAAGTATTATCTTGACAGATGAAACAAAAGATTAGCACATCAACAACCCCAGGCCGCCAAATCCTCACAGTGCAGGAGCATGAGGTAAGGCATACACAGCGATCGGTGAAGTCCCGGAAAGCTTCCGGACTGGACGAAGTAACTGGTAATGTTCTGAGAGACTGCGCTGACCCGCTGGTTGGTGCATGCACCAGCGTATTCAACCAGTCCCTAGCCCAGTGCTCTGTTCCATGCTGCCTCCCCCATCATCACCCTACCAAAAAAGACCAGGGCTCTTACACCCATTATTATTATGAAGTGTTTTGAGAAACTGATCAGGAGTCACATTACAATGAGCCACCTACTCACATTTGACCCCCACTAGTTCACATACAGGGCAAATCAAGGGAGCTATTCCAGGCTGCTCTTCTGAGATTTCAGTTCCGCTTTTAATGCCCTCATACCTAGCAAACTGATCACCAAACTGCTCGATCTGGGTACTCTCAAAATCCATCTGCACATGCACCTAACAGAGTGCTCCCAGAGGGTGAGAATAGGACCCCTTCTCTCCTCTGCTCTCAGCTTCAGCACCGGCTTCCCTCAGCGCTGTGTGTTAAGCCCCCTCTACTCACTATACACCCATGACTGCATGCCCATCACTCAAACAACGTAATCATCAAATTCGCAGATGATACCAGCATAGTGGGACTCATCTCAGGAAGAAATGAGACAGCTTACAGGGATGAGGCGGGAAAACTGTCAGTATGGTGCTCCAGGAATAACCTCATCTTCAATATCTCCAAGACGAGGGAGCTTACAGTCGATTTCAGGAGGAGAAAATTGGATATTCAGCCTATCCTCATCAATGGAGACATTGTGGAGAGGGTCCCAGACTTCAGGTAGCTGGGCACTTATACTAAGGATCTTGACAACTAACACCGCAGCACTGCTGAAAAAGGCACACCAGAGGCTGCATTTCCTATGGGTACTCAGGAGAAACATCCTCACCAAGAAGTTGCTAGTCTCCTTTGATCACTGCACTGTGGAGTCTGTCCTGAGCCTCGGAACCTCACTGTGGTTCGCCAACAGCACAGTAGCAGAAAGGAAGGCAATGCAGACAGCCATAAACACCACCCAAAAAATTAGCAGTCATCCTGTCCCATCACTTGAGAACATCTATAACAAACGCTGCCTCAGGAGAGCCTACAGCATCCTCAGGGATCCATCCCACCCCGGCCACTACCTACTCCAACTGTTGCTTCAAGGAGGTGGTTTAGGTCAATCAATGCAAAAACAAACAGTTTGAAAAACTGTTTTTACCCCTGAGTGGTCATCGCACTAAATTCGGCACAACCCTGAACACTTGAACCTTACATACAGAACTGTGCAATAAACCCTACGGAACGCACACACCTACATACTTTTTTTTTTCCACTTATAACTTAAAAAAAAAAAAATCTCTACATATTTATCTATTTATTCTTCTAGATGTTATTTTATATTTTTTCTGTTTTGTATCTCTAACCCAGAGATGCTGCTATTGTTGTATTGTGTCCTGCTTTTTAAGGTTGTTTTGTGTCTGTTTTGGTTACACTGACCCTGAGAGCGTCTGTCTCCAAATTTCGTGGCACTCTGTGAAACGACAATAAAAGTCTTGAATCTTGAATTTGGTATCCTTAAGTTGTCCTTTACATGAGGAGAAGTCATAACTTTTCCTAGTGTCCACTAGTTAGTATTTTTATTCAGTTATTGTCAGGAACAGACTCTCCTAATGTTGGTGTTCTTCTCTCTGATTCCACTCAGTTCATGGATCGGCTGCGAGATGTTCCTACCCTGCTACGTCACGCCTTCAGGGAGATGTTTTCCATGGGTGGCCTCTTTTGGATGTTCAGGATTCGAATTCTTCTCTGTGTAGTCGGTGCGCTCACCTACCTGGCCTCACCACTCGACATCCTCCCAGAGGCACTCTTTGGACTTCTGGGATTCATGGACGACTTCTTTGTAATCCTCCTCCTGTTTGTGTACATTTCAATTATGTACAGAGAGGTTGTAACACAGAGACTGAACAGCTAAGTGTTGTGCCTCAGACAGAGGAAACCTATTCGATAGGATTTGAATAAATCAAAGGACAATTTCTCTGTAAATGGATCAGATGTTGAATTAGAGTGATGCCAACAGCTAAAAAAAAATTGCATGGATAGATGTACAGATTACAAGTGAACATCTACCGGGCTGTTGCAAGCCACCCACTCAGACCAAATGTCTTGAGAGACTTACTCAGATGGCCTTGTAACTAAATCAGTACACGGCAGCATTGCTTTATGTTGTAATTTAGTTGATATGATTTACCATCATCCTTGTACTATACAGTACTACTAACTGGACCTTATTTACATCTGTATTAATTGTAATGTCTGGGTTACAGGCTTTCAAAATGGGCTACTTACCCCTTTGGGGTTTACAAATTAAAAGAGCAGCTCACTGTAGTTATACAGCCTGTCTGGAATGTAAAGCCTGTTTAGCAAATGTTCTGTGAAAATCTGTCATATCAACAGCATTTCAACTTTCAGATTTAAAAACCTGTATGTTTACATTAGATATAGGCACAGAACCCTCGACATGCGTTTCATCTCTGTGTGATAGTTCAAGGAGTATTAATAGATTTTTGACCAGGCGATTTAATTGTCAGTCAGCAGAGAGCCCATATTTTGTTTCCACTAAATGCAAGGGTTCGGACCCGGTTTGTGTTTATCAGCAAATCAAAACACATAACCAAACAGGTTCGCAGATGAAAAGCGTGGTCACAGGGTTAGTGAGGAGTTTAGAGCTTGAAAGCAAAATTGAAAGAAGTTGAGATTCAATTAAGAAATGGAGTTTAAGCAAGGTACTGTTTCTGCTGTGCCAATTTTTTGTCCTTTTGAATCAGTGAGCTGCTTCAGAAGAATGACACTCAATGTGGAGTATTATTCTGGATTTGGAAAAAAATTGGAAAAGCAAAACAAAACATCAAATCCGATTCAGAACTGAATCACAGCTGAGTACATGTCTGGCCAGATTATTGTAACCATAGTATGGTTCTGTGGTTAGAAGGTCATGCTCATCAGGTCATCAGTTCTTCAGGCTGTACATATTCCATATTGTGTATTAATGATTCACAGTAAAGTGTTTCGTTATAAGGGATTCGGTTCATTCTTTGTAAATAAGTTGGTAATGTATTGACTTTTAAAGGGACTGTGTTAAGTTGAAAGTGAAGACTGTGATCTTGTCCTTAAGCATCAGTTGAACAATTGACAGCCATCAGGTAGGTGCATCCAATCTAAAACAGTGCAAGGTTAGTGTTTAGTATTCTTGTCATCATCTCCTTGTAACTCAGTATATAAAACACAAGAATAGAGATACTGTCCAGGTGCTAAAAATAATTACATACAATGTAGAATCACAGCCAATAACTAAAGTAGCCCAGAGATCAAGGGGAGATTCTAGTTTCTGGAGTGAATAATTGTTTTGTTTTTATTCTGAATCAAATTTAAGGTTTTGCAGATTTGTCCTAACCTGGCAGACAGATGAATCAGCAGGGCTGGGGATGGGCAATCTGATGACCCCAATGTGAAGCTATGTGTAATGATGAAAGTAAAACAAAAAACATATTCCAGCTGGTTTGTAGCTTGCTGTTGACCTTTTTTTTTTGCACACTGCAGTGTGCAAGCTCTTGAATTTCTAGCGATTAATAGAACCAAAATAAGCTGATTGGGAGTTGATCCTAATGACGCACGAGGTGTGGCTGGGTCCAGAGGTTTTCTGCTGATTTGAGTCACAGCATAGAATCTGACATATTCCATTAACTTCTTTCAACTGCTTTCAAAATAAATGTGAGATACTTACCCCTAACTTCAACCCAGCTTGAGAGAGAGGTCAGGGGCCAAGGACTGTCCTTCAGTGCATTGCCAGTTATTTTTCATAATGTCAATTAGCAAAATCTTGAAGGTGATATTGGACACAATATTTGGCTTTACATGACAGTAATCAGGGATGAATCATTGCACTCCATGTGCTTTTAAGTCTGTAAATTTCAAAGTGTTCTCTGGGTCTATTTATTACTGCTGATCTGTCATTTTGGTGAAGCTTTTGTTTTATTAAATAGGTCTTAAGCTCACTAAATTTAACTTTATATGTACAGTATACACACACACACACATATATATATATATATATATATATAGATAGATAGATAGATAGATAGATGCTTTGACCAGCATTCAAGGTGCCATGTTTGGAAGAGTTGACTTTACTGGCTCTAGATGAACTAATGAACTTCATAGCAATAAATGTGCGAACAAAAGAAGTGCAAAGGATCAGGCAAAGTTGTTGTAGTCACTGAAAGCTGGTGGTCTCTCAATGTCCGGCACAGCTAACCAGTCTAACGGCATCACTCAAGACTCCAGAGTCCTTAAATGTCAATTATTTTTAATTAGATTTACACAAGCATAACAAAATTTTGTAGGGACTCTTGGCTAGACATGAAATATAAATAGACAAAGTATGCATATTTGTTTGAATAAAAACATAACAGTTGTAGGTAGCAGCATGAAAATGAATGGTACAAGAGAAAACAAACAAAGAAAGTCACAGTCCTATGTTCAATCTGCCATCTTTTAAAGCTATCTATGTCTGAGCAAACCTTTTTGGGGTTTTACTGGTGTGTTGAGATGGGTTTGATTGGTCCTCTAATGTCTTTTTCTTCCTGTTGGTTTCCTGTAGAGGGAGGGGTTACTCTGAAAGGATCATTGCAACAACTTTGTGCTTTCACTTAAATAATATGTGAATATAACATTTCCTTTAAAAAGGGACAAAAAGCTGTGCATCTGCTCTTTATCTGGTATGCCATTCATTGAAATATGCATTGAAAAAACTGGCATTTCACCTCGCTACATAAGTTTTAATACAACTGTATCTTTTAAAAAAGTTCTGAAAACAGGAAGTCAGCATGTCATGTGCCCCACCAGATAACACAGAAGACAGGAAAATGGTGTAATGCTGATGCTGATGTGCAAATTTGGGGCCCTTGTTTAGCTGAACTGTGCATGGAGCAAATAGTATTTCCATTCTGTCACTGATAATTGTTATGTAATAAGAGGTTACTGTCTGGTTCTGGTGGATGTTTGCCAGTTTCCAGCTTCAGCTACTGGCTCCCTGACAGTACAGGATACAAAAGGGGGATGTCCATCTGACCTGACAGAAGACTTGTTGGTGTATCTACGACAATAAGTCACCTGTAGGGTGGGGGCAATAGTAAAATTGTATTAATACAAAGACACTAAGAATTCATGCTTTTTAGCACAACTTGCCAGTACATTCCTCCAGTGTAGCCACCTGTTATTCTAATGATGCATTGATATTTAGTTAATATTAAGGTATCTTCATTTGTGTTCTGCCTGACACGATACAGGATAGCTGTTCACAGTTGGCCTGAAGGGAGGCATCATGAATAGATTTGTGATTGTTTTGACAGGTCACCTTATGGGGCTCAATGCTAAAGAGGTATGTTGTCCGGAATTCCAAACAACATATTTTGCTCTTTCTTCTAATACTTCTACATAATCGCCATCTTCATCAATTGGGTGCGAACCAAGAGATAATGGCAACTGAGATATCCATCTTCTCTTAGCTAGAATTTGACTGAGTGGACGGTAATTTGTTGTTTGATTGTGCTAGCAGCAATGTCTCTTTCCACAGCCTACTTTTTCAAGATAAGCCACAGACTTTATTGTCAGCAGTTTACTGTAGTCGGATGAGGTTGTAGTTGAGAATCAATTGTTCCTCATAAAACTGCTGACATGAAAGTGTGAGGATTATTGCAAGTCACTCGGCCATAATTTCTTGAAAGATACATCAATGTTGAGTTTCCTTGAACACCTTACAAACTAGTCAATCTTATGGTATTTACGGTATAAAAAACATTTATACACTTGATATAGTCAATGGTCTCTGGTCACTCTGTAACCTACCGTCTATCCATCCATTAATCAATCCTAATGCTTAGTTTGACAGATACATTTACAGCATGCTTTACATTTACAGCAAAATGAAGGAAATATTCAGAAATGAGGCTAGAAAACTTCTTACAGACAAGCTACAGATTTGCTGCTGTACATTGGAAAGATGAAAAGGCAATGTATTGCACTAGTACAGCAGTGGTTAGCGCATCTACCTCGATGCAAGATGGTCCATGGTTCAATTCTGACGGGGGGCCTTTATGTGTGGAAATATGTCTTCTGTGTGATTCCAATCATTTTAACCATTTTCTTCAGTAAAAATCGTAGAATTCAAGCATTTCCTGATCAAATCCAGAACAGCAACCTGAGATGGAACAGCGTCGAGCCAAGCCTCAGCTCTGCACGCACAGTTCCTCACAGACTGGGCTCTCTAGCACGGCTCATTTCTGCTTCTCAGCATGTCGCCAAAATAATGATTGCTGAAAAATGTATTATAGTAATATATACACCATAACTCTCTAAATCATTGAAAATCAAAATCTCAAATCATCAAAATCTAGTCCCATTCATTTAAGTGTGTGATGTAATTTTTCTCACAGATTGGACAATAAAATGCCGAGAAAAGTCACGAGGTGAGGCAGACAATACTGTGCTGCACCTGAAGGGGGGCTGCCAATGGTCCATACCTGGACCTGTTCAGGATAAATGTCATCACTGATGCTGGATAGGAAATGCTATGGAGAGGACGTTGTGAGAAATATCTAGACTTCACGAGAGAGTGAAAGCAAGGAGGATACACAGTAACAACAACTCATCTTGGAAATATTGTAAACAAAAAGATTGACAGAAGAGTTTTATTTTTAATGATTTTGTTATTGTTTTGTGATTTATTGGAACCAAAACCTCTCTGCTTGAAGGCAAACGTTGCCCTATGGTAGGTATGTGGGGTGCAGTCTGCCCCAACGGCCACATTTGTCCAAACTCCCTTGTGCTTCATCTACAAGTCAAACAGTGTGGCCTTTTCCTTTCAGCGGGCTTCATGAACTAAGAGAGAGAGAGGTATATTTATAGACTGTCATTTTTCTGAGATGTCAAGGCTCTTAAGATTAATTGATGGACAAATATTATTTGAACATTTTCAAGTATAATGTCTTTTTCTTTTCCTTTCACCTTTTCCCTACAGGGGTCGCCACAGTGAATCAACCTTTTCCATCTCACCCTATTCTCTGTATCCTCTTGTGAAATGATTTGTTTGTATAAAACAAACAAACAAATGGAATTAGCATTGAAACAATATATTTCACTTGAAAAATAACATTTGGGAGGTGTGGTTATGATAAGAATGTCAAGCTGGTCTTGCACCCGAGGGTCTGTCTAAAAGTGTGCTGAGGCCAGATGAAAGAAAAAGCTACCTTGCCCCTGAACTGTGAGCTTAGATTGAGGTCAAGGTCAAGGTCGTCCTATGGCCACATCGCAGGCAGTGACAACCAAATCAACTCAACTGCTCTTTCTAAGAGGAGGATGCAGATGTGAGCTCTGTATCATTTCATACGATGAGGTTTCAGTAAGCCACCATTATTTGGCTGTGATTTAAAAATACTTTAAATTATTAAAGTCGTAGTTTTGATAATTTTGCAAAACCTTTTGTGGTAAAGGAGATTAACAAAATACTATTTGAAAATACCATCAGTGGTGATGGACAGACTGACAGATGAGGTTCAATAGGAACCTCCATGGACCGGGTTAAGGAAAATCTAGAGAGGAGGAGGTATGCTCTGGAAAGGAGAGGAATGAAGGTTAGTTGCAGCAAGACAGAATATATGTGTGTGAATGAGAGGAGCCCGGGTGGAACAGTGAGGCTACAGGGAGTGGAGATCAAGAAGTTGGAGGATTTCAACTACTTGGGGTCAACAGTACAGAGCAACGAAAAGCGTGGAAAAGAGGTAAAGAAACAGGTTCAAGCAGTTTGGAATGGGTGGAGAAAAATGGCAGGAGTACTATGCAATAGAAGACTATCCGTGAGAATGAAAGGAATGGTGTACAAGACAGTGGTGAGACCAGCGTTGCTGTATGATCTAGAAGAGGCGACAATGACGAAAAGACAGGAAGCAGAGCTGGGGGTCGCAGAGATGAAGATATTAAGGTTCTTTTTGGGAGTGACAAGGATGGATAGGATCAGGAATGAGTCCATCAGAGGGCCAGCACGTTAGATGTTTTGACGAGAAGGTCAGAGAAGCCAGACTGAGATGGTTCGGTCATGTACAGAGGAGGCATAGTGAATATATTGGTGGTCGGATGCTGGAATAGGAGATGCCAGACAGGAGGTCTAGAGGATGACCGAAGAGAAGATTTATGGACTTAGTGAGAGAGGATATGAAGTTAGTTGGCGTGAGAGAGGAGGATCCAGAGAATAGGGTTAGATGGAGAACGTTGATTCGCTGTGGCGATTCCTGAAGGGAAAAGCCAAAAGTAAAAGAAGAAGAAGAGGGAAAAGATCCAAAATTGTATATAAGCACTCTTTGGTGGAAACAATACAAAATATTTTGCTTTTTCAAACTTGAAGGATACTGCCAAGTCAAATCCTGCATCAAGGCAGTAGAATAGGCACCTCGGGTTCCTCTATAATGTTTTCTCTCCTCTTCCAGACCATATTCCAATTGCTCTTTGGACAAATAAAGTTTCTCTGTTTGTGAATCTGATAGGGTTCAATTTTTATCAATTCTTTGTGTAAGTGAATGATAACAGTTTGTTAAACTTTATTTGTATTGTGACTTTGGCTCGAAATTTTGGCCTGTGTGTGCAATCTTGCTGGTCTGGAAAGACCTTGTTTGTTAATCATCACTGGGTTCAACATAAGTGGGTTCTAAATTCAAAAAAAGAAAAAAACATTGATTGATATTGCAGTTTGTCACACATGTGTCGTTGCTCTTTTTGGTGACACATCTGAGGATTTTCAAAAAACCAAGCCCTCTCTGAGTCTGCTCAGTTTACTACATGCTGACTCGTAATGTTGACATTTAACAGCATTGTAGGAAAAATTAGATACTGGCTCGTTCAATGCATTATCATTCAGGTGACAGTACTGAGAACAGACAGTCTCACAATGTTGGTTCATACCTGTCTGATTCAGAGTATTATGCCAAAGCTACAGGTGCCGCTTATCTACGGTAGGCTTATAATGGCTTGTCATGATCTGCATTCTTTGCATGATTAGCGCACTTTCCTTCCATGCCACTCAACATCCCATGTCATACACTGTGAGCAGCAGTGGCTTTAGCTACTCACATTTGGTTCAGCAAGAATGGACTCATCTGAGGTTTATTTGACGAGTTTGATAATCACTCATTGATTGTTCAGCAGTCCTGGGTCATGAAGCTGGATTTATTTTAAGGTCTTTTGGGGGTTGCAGTCTGAATCAGGGAAAAACCAACAGCTCTCAGGCACACAGGGGGGTGAGATGGGAAATAAATGATTTCCACGGTACAGCATTAAGACTTTTGTGTTTTTTCAGATTGCTCAGAAAGACATGTCCATTCAAATGGCACCTACCATTAATGAGCTGGCAAGTAGTTATTTGATTTGTGTGATAATTATTATGGATATTAATGTAGTAGAATTTTACATTACTTATACTGCTTCATGACTAGTATTGATTGCAGATAATTGATTTAAGGCTTCCAAAGAAATTCCTGCATCAAGATGTATCAGCCAAAACAAGTAGAATGCTCCATGCTAAATGTAGAAATCATTTGTTTGGATCAACTGCTGTTATGTAACCCGTTGACCAAATAAAATGAATTAATTAAGATAAGAAAATGAACAAACAAACAAGAAACTGCTATTGATGGGCTTACCTGTATTTAATTTTGTTAATAATGTGACTTTTGTATGCATGTACTGTATGGATGTGCATTGCAGATTGAGTAATGTGCAAATGTTATAATTGTTGTTCATTAAGTGTGTGTTTTTTTCCCAGTAAAAATCTCATGCTTATCACGAACAGCAAGGCTCAGATATGGATGTCCTGTTCACAGTAGAGCTCTAAAGATTCTGACTGTAGTTGACAGAAACTTTATATTAAAAACTCAATGAAGTACATTCATTTATTGCACTTGAGTCAGTCAATTTTCAATTATTTATTTATTTCTATCTATGTTTCCAAATGCATATACCAATTCTTCTGTTGATGTCATATGACTCAAGTCCATTTTAGATACTTTTCTGTTAGCTGTCTCGATATACAAGAGCCTCAGTTAAAGCTTCAAAGCAAAGATGCAGTTTGTGTTCTTTCCGGCTCAGCAGAAGCCACAACTGTGCTTGTGATGATGAGTTTAAATGATGAATGGGGGTTCTATTTTTTCTTTCTGAAGAGTCCTCCAAAAAAATGGCATACAAACCACTTACTTAAGGTTGTAGGAGAAGTTATGTGTGGAGGTATAGTGTGCTCTTCAGTTCAACTACAGTAAGTTTTTGGACTGTTGGGACAAGTTGTGCAACCCAAAGAAGACCGACATAAAAAAACAAAAACAAAAACAAAACCTATAGTTGAATCAAACCAGCTGTGAGGTGAGAGTACAAACTTCTGAACCACAAGTCTGCATGTGTCAGAAAAACATAAAGGAAAAAAAAATCAATGGGGTAATCTTTTGGAGTTTACTGTATTTAGAAGAGATAAGGCTATGCTCCTGGCTTCTTGTAAGTTTTTATTTGCACCTTGAACTCGGTGGGACTCCATAAGAGGTCCTGACCTGCAGGATGGAAATGGCTGCTACCAAGTGCCAGCTGAAACTATATCCAGGCCATTTGTTTCTTGGAGGTCTATTTGCTGACCAAGCATCTGCAATAAGCATCTATGGTCACTTGTCATACTGGAGAGGAGGGGTTGACAGATGAACAACTGTGAATTGTTATTGGCTTGTTTGACAGGACCACGTCTGCAAAATATATGCCGATTGCGCCTTTTTTCAGATTGTGGCATTTGCCATGGTATGTCATTCAAGTTTATTCTAAGATTTTTAAACGACCTCGCCACGTTTGTTTTCAACAACCACTCCAAAGACAAGCAGCATGCCTTGCAGCAAATGCCGGATTCCACACGAGAACTGGTTGGGTAAGTCTTTCCACCACAGTGTTAAATACTGTGGCTGCTGACACACACTCAGCATCACCATGATGAAGATGCCTTCGAAACTGATTAGAAATATGTCAGTGATTCATGATTTACTGCAATCAGTGCTACGCACTGCTGAAAAGCTAAAGGTTTTATTTGAATTTCACCGGACGGGGAATATTTATTTTTTATGTTTTATTCCTTTTTACATCATGATTTGACTGGATTTTGACTTGCCATGTCACTCAATTCCGCGCTGTCCCTGTGAATAAAACTCCCGCGTCTCCCCTCGCAGCGACTCCTCCAGACTAACTTTTTTGCAATTTCTCAACGGCGCTCACACAATCGCCATATGTGGATTCAATGTTTGTTCTACGACTTCATAATTAACCCCGCTCCATAACCTGTTGCCGTCCACGCAAGGCGGTGGCGACCTTTTTTTTTTTTTTCTTTTTCTAAAAGTGGGGATTTCTCTTTAAGCGCCGCGCAAACCCCGCCCTCCAGAACGTCCTCCTGCAGACGCCAGCCGACGGATTGTGAGCCACCTAGAGAGCAAGAGACCTCGGTAGTATATGAGCCGACTGCTGATCTCAAGCGCAGTTCATCACAGAAACCCGAATTACGTGAGGTAACGATGAGTACAACCGAATCCCTGGATCGAATGGAGCTTTGTGAAAGCCTCTTGACATGGGTATGTTATCAAATACCACCTTTGGGCCTTTTTTTCGTAAATGAGAATGGGCTGTCTGGCGCCGCTGCGAGCTAACGCTGTGGCTAATGCTAGCCCGGGAGGTAACGGTAGGTGGCTAAAGGAAAATGACACGGGCTCACGTTGGTTACGTATGCAGGCCAGCTGTTGGCTGTATAGCTGCTGATGTGTTGTGTGCTAGCAGGCGTCTACACGGGCGACGCTGTAATTTCGGCCCTAGCTTTGGTAACCGGTGACTTAGCTGGCTGACAAATCATAAACACCGGCGGGATTGTCATAAATACGTGTCCCCATCTGTGTTCTTCTAATCTTAAATGTGACATACGTGGTAACCTTAGTCCCCCAGTTTTGGATCGCTTTGGGATACAGAGATCCACACAAATAGCAAAAAGCATCTGATGATAGTATCATGTTCGATTTGGCTCTTGTTGACATTGCAGAAGTATGAGCTAGCTAGTGGTGAGAGCTGAAATGTGGATGAAACCAGGCGGGTCAACACGTCGTCTTTGTCGAGGTTTCACTGCGTTCTACTGGTCAGCAGTTGAATCCGTCGCCTTGTTTTGGGTGGTGCTATTTCTGCTAATGCACAAACGGATGATGTTGGGGTGGGTGCAGCATTCAACGTTTGTGTCACAATTGCCCAGTAGGAAAACCCTCTGATAAGGGGCTTAAAATCCATCTCTGAAATGCACAGGGGAAAATCTGCAGATGACTTGAACGTCTTTTGCACGTGATAATACCCCAGTTTGCCGGGCATAACTTTCTGATAGATGGGAATTGCCAGTATGGGAGTAGTTTTACTACAAATACGCAGAACAGGCAAGTTGTCCAGCTGGGGCAAAGTCATGTGTACCATTACATGCAACGTAGTCATTGACCCGTGAAAGGCAGCATGGACACTGAAAATATAAAACGAGTTTGCATTGTTGCTCACAAAAAGTCCGAGCATGTGACTTCTCCTGAGATAAAGGTTAGAGACATACCTTTGTGCTTGCCTGTGAAATTGATTATTTCACCAAATTGCAATTAAGATCTCTGCTGTCACTGATAATGAACGTAAGGACATTGAGATGAAGCAATTATTTTATCTCATTAGATTTTGTAAGGTCACTCTTCATTTTGTGATGAATATAAATGTTGTCACAATAAAACATTGTTCAATTTTGCCATTAATTAATGGTGTCAATATCTTGCTCTATTGCCGCCATCCTTGAAATAGTCCATATGTTGCTTATTATAAACAATAATGATATATCCATACAAATGTGTGGTCAAACAATGATGCCCACTGCTTAAAACCCTGTGCTTATCCACTTTGACTGGTTTCCCTATAGCCTTCCTTTTCTCTGTTTAAATTAACAAACATACAAGATATTTTGTGTAACATTCTGCTTGGTAGAGTTCCCTGGTGTCATCTACAGAATGATCAGATGCTGTTAGGAACTATGATTTCAACTTCTAAGCAGCAGTGTCAGTCATGCATAGTCTCCCTTAATTGTATTTTATTTTGTACAAGTCTTTCAATATACAAGTGTTACACTATCTGACATTCAGTATGGACAGAAAAGTAAGAATTTCATTGTACAGGGAAACATGTTTCCTCATGGTGCATATGATAATAAACACTTTGAATCCTTGAAGAGGATAAAAAAGGAAACACAAAGGGCCTTAGCTGTTCAAAGACTGTTTTTCTGCTTGTCTTAGGCAGAGTAGTTATTAGCAGCACAACAACTTAAATATGGGATTTTCTTGCAATAATGAAAAGAGAAAAGGAACTATCATTTTAGTAAATGCCACAGTAGTTGCTGATTTCTTTGTGGTTTGTACATTTGCTTTTAGCTTTAGCTTAATCTAATATAAAGCATCTCTTCTGTGACATTTTTGAAACATGTTTGTCCTAAAGCATAAGAAATAAAGTAGCATCCATCAGTTCCTGCAAAAGATCACTCAAAATAGTTGTAGCCACTGAAAAACAGTGATTATAATATTCCACACAGATTAATTCGTCTCACCTGCATGGGTCAGACAACATCACATGACCATGTGTTCCATCTGAAGGTCTTGTAATCCAGTGGTATGTACTAAGATAATACTTTATTGATCCCCATTGGGCAAATTCAAAATGTGAATACTGCAGTAAATAAGGCATTTAGATTAATCTGCATGTCCATGCCACATACAAGTTTGGTACTTGGTATAGATACTTTAAGGAGGTTACCCAATATAAAGAGGCTGAAAATTAATATTGGATCAAGTCTTAACAGATCATGTCCTCCTATTGTCTAGGTTCAAAAAGCACAATTGATCGATTTATCTGATTTTCTCCAATCTAATATTAAACTAAATCACACGTTTGGGAACAACAACTTTTTTTTTTCTTTCTTTTTTTCATCATAGCTTGTTGATTAAAATCCTTTGAGTAATTTTCAGTACCCTCAAAAGAGTTAGCAACTTCTTTTTTTTTTTTTTTCATGTTGGTTGTGGGCCATTGACAAACTATATCTACTGACTGCCTGGCGTAGAGAAGAGAGCTGCAGGGATGCAGCGTAGCTTTACTATTGGCTTATGTTTGTATATGTATCCACCACTGCGAATGGAAACAAATGCTCTTTTGTTTATTTATGTCTTTCCTATCTCTTAATCTGTCTTTCCAAATCAAAACATTGCCTGCGGCCTAATGACATGCCACATTTGTTGAATTAAAACACAAATTGATCATGTAAATTCAATCAATGCCTCAATTCAATCTTTAATAAAACTGGGTGAAAACAATGTGTGTTCAGTACAGCAGAAGGGACAGGGCTGTTCCTCACAACACATTTCTTTACTTCACTTTTGTGTTTGTTTGTGCTGCGGCACTTCTCGGGCAACAGCTTCATGATACTTGACTGAGTAGCACAAGTGTTAAGCAAGATGTTGCCTACCTTACTCGCACAGCTATCCATTACCTCCTGCTTTGTTTTAGGAGAGCTGAGCTCAGCTCAGGTCAGATGCCCTTTTGATAGACCCATACTTCACCCTTACTTTTCTGTATGCTTAAAGTTTTCGATAGATTTGTATTTATTTGGTATTCCTTTTTGCACTTAACATAACCAGTTGATGTCCAGTCGGTAATATAACTATCCCTTGGCACCAACAGCCTCTCCTGTGCTCCTGAATGGAAACCTATATTGAAAACTCTTTTTTTCTCATGGTATAGTTTTATGTGCCAACATTATCGGTCAGGAGGCAAATGGGCCTATTTCAATTGACACAGTTTAATTTTTTTTATAAACTAAAAGAGCGTAACGGGTTAAAACAGGGGGAAAAACAGTGTAAATGATGAAAAATAAGATCATTGGATGTGATGAAAAAGTTTAATTGAGGTTAGTTTAAGGTAATTATTTCAGTCCACTAGCTCTTTCAGGTGAGTGGTGTTAATTATATGGAATATTCCTGCAGATCTTGTAAGCCTGAATTTATAGTTGCTTTAACATGATTCTATTTTCTCATTTGAATTTAAACCATGTTATGACACAAATGCATTTATATACATATTGACAGGAGCTAGGGATACGATTGTCTGGACAGTGAAATTATGTGTTTTTGATGAACTGTAAAAATAATGAATTCTGTCATATCATTTTTTTCCTTTCCCTTTTTGCTGTCTGTTGGGGCATTGTCATGCAGTGGTAAAGGAAACACTAGTGATGAATTGTCTAGTCTCGTGCCAGCACTTCTATGCAGTTGTCATACCTGTGTGTCACAAAAATGGAAGCGGAGAGTTGCACAGGCATAAATTTAAACATATCTTATCCTCCCTTCAGATTTCTGACATTCCTGCACTAAATTTCCATTCCTCTGGCACAGACTTTTTGCAGTTTCACTCACTTTGGTCTCGGCAACAGACTTCAGCCTGGAATAAAAGCATAACTTGTTAAGAACAAAAGCTTAAAAGGGATAAAGAAAGGAAGACAGCTGGAAAGAATGGGGACAATGTGGTGGTGGGGGGCATTGTTGACAACAGATCAATGTCTGAATAGTGACTTTCGTGAATGATTAAAGGATTGGTCTGAATATTTGTTCTGGTAGGTAAAGATGTATGTGACTAAATAACATACAGTATGTCAAAATGGAAGCTATGATGTTGCTGTGCTTATAGTTAGTGCTGTAAGTTTAAAGATGTCCTAACTTCTTACCCATAAATTACATAGATTCAAAGTTCTCTCAAGTCATTGAAAGACATTCACCTAATTTTACTATGACATAAAATTGTTCAGTGGAAAAATGTTTGGAATTAGATCATTTTTCCCATGTGAGGAATTGAAAGTCTATAAATAAGATATATTTAAACACAATTGGCTTGAGCATTAAAAGCTTGAATGAGCTGAACGCTTGAATGCTGCAGCAAGTCTACCTTTTGCTAGTCATTAGTTCTGCTGAAATAAATAATAAGTGTCGTGTGAATAAAGCAGTATTATTGTAGCATCTTAAACTTAATTGGCATGTTTTACGCTGTACTTAGTTTTCTTGTATTTCTAGAAAGTATTACCAAAACTTACTTTTGAAATGTGTGTTTTGTTTAGATACAGACATTTGGTGTGGAAGCCCCATGCAAGACTGTAGAAGATTTAACAAGTGGCGTTGTCATGGCCCAGACGCTACAGAAAATGTAAGCCTTCATCACTTTAGATGACAAATGGAAAAACAAGTTGTTTTGATTTCTCATCATTTTATACTGTTGGTGGAGTAGTTTGACATGGCTAAAAAAATATTCATATTATCGGTCCAGAAAACACTCTGTGTTGTTGTGACTTAAAAGTAAACATGTTAGAATGATTAAAATTGTACTCCGATCACCACAGCTAGAGAAACTCTTGTCTCCCTCTATTCCCACTTTACATTGTTTTCAAGTATTTTTTCATTAAATAATACAATTCTATGCCAACAATACACACACTATTGTCCGTCTTTATTTTCTAGAGATGCTGAGTATTTTAATGATGCTTGGATTAGTAGAATTAAGCCAGATGTTGGAGACAACTGGAGGTTAAAGGTAATGATCAACTACTTTTTTTATTATTATCAATCCATGATACAAAATTCCTCTTGTCCATCAACTAGATGACTCATCAGAAATGCCCATGTTTGTGGAAATTTTATTATTGGAAATAGTTGTGAAAAAGATCTGCAATGGTATGTGTAACTCATTTCTTTACCATATTTATAATGATAGCTTGAGTTAATTTTACTAAGCCCTGTTAAGTATGGTCTCCTTTAGATTGTATTTGTATTTCTCGTTATGGATCACTGATATTGATCTTGCATGTATTCCAGAATATTTAATGAAATTGTCTTTTTATTTCAGATCAGCAATCTAAAGAAGATTCTGAAAGGAATCCTGGACTATAACCAGGAGGTAGCAAGAATCTGTTGTTTTAATTGTGACATAAAGATATTTGTATTTTTCCTCTTTATGAATGATTAGTTAAATGAACCTTGAAATGTCTTACATTTGATCTCTGTCTTGACTATTGGTACTCATCAGGGGCAAGTTCTAATGCCAGTGTTAGCATCCAATGTTGCTTCTCAATTACAGTTTGTAGCATAAAGTGTGTGAAATAAACCAAATACAACCTTTATTTTTGTAAACAAATGTTAACAAAGTTTCACTTTGAGGCTGAAACTTGCAGCTAGGAACGGCTATGACCCAAATATATGTTATTACAATTTTAAAACAATATTTGTTTTGTAAAGTCTGATACTATTGCTTTAGGGGCCTTGTTTCATTACCAAACCAAACAAACTAATAAGGTCACTTGCCATGCTTATGTGGAGGGCATGCAGGTAACCTGATTAAAAGCCTGATGCTTAATGAAATGAAGAAATGCTTAATGGAAACATGCCAGTTGGACTATCCAGACCTGGTCCTTCGAATCAATATCTCCCTACAAGCACGACTAATGGGTTATGCCTCTTGATAAGCCAATTGGGATGCAAGACCCATACTGCACATGTCAGTTACGTCAGCCATCCATTGCCTTGACGGCTGCTTGGTGAGGACATGGCAGGCGCTTCACAAAAATGTTCTGTAGCTGAATACAAAAGGTTTTCTGAAAATATTAAAATAATTCAGAATTGTTGAAAGACTGGACTGCGGAAAGACCAGAAACTCCAAGCGGTTTGTTTCTTTTGGAAGTCACTGCTACTCCAGTTTTCAGGTTGTCGGCCAATTCCGTGCATGTCGAAAGGATTTAATCCGCTCAAACGTGTGATGCATGGAAGCGCATGTCTTAATCTCATCAACTTTTTTAGGTTCCTTGTAAACATTGAAGTTCTGATTCAAATTGCAACCAGGCTGCAGAACTGTTGTGCATTGAAACATGACTTCTGTTAGCATCCTCTCAGCTCACCTCAATGCAAAAGTTTCTAGTTTCTAGTTTTCAAAACGCAGCTGCACATTATTTAATTCTTAAGACATAGGGTGTGGTATTCGGTTTCAATCTGGCAAACTCGTTTGTTCCTCCTTAGGTTCTAGGCCAACATATAAACGATTTTACACTACCAGATGTGAACCTTATTGGGGAACACTCTGATGCCTCAGAACTTGGGAGGATTCTGCAGCTTATTTTGGGCTGTGCAGTCAACTGTGAGCAGAAACAAGGTATGCATAACATACCATGTCTATACTGTGTTTTATGTTTTGTATTTTATAGTACCATGTATGAACTGCCTCAAATTTTGTTTTTCCCCATTTGTGCTCTAGAATATATCAAAACCATTATGATGATGGAGGAATCTGTGCAGCATGTTGTCATGACAGCGATCCAGGAGGTAGGTGATTAGACTGTTCATGGTTGAACCACACTAAATTTGGAGATATGCATTGATACAGAAGAAAGGGCTTCATAAATGCAAGAATGGCAAAACAAAATTGATGGCTGTTTAATGTTATTGCTGAAATGTGGTTTAAATAGTTAGGCAAACGAGTGAAAGTGGCATGCACACAAACCTTCTTTCATCTTTTCATGTACTTTCTTGTTTTTCTTTAGTTGATGAGTAAGGAAACGCCAGTGACGGGAGGAAATGATTCATACGTGGATCTAGACAGACAGGTATGAAGACGTCATAGAATCCACCCACTATGTATTTAAAATCTGTGTAGTACCATTTGACTGGGACCGGGGAACACACGAAAGAACTACAGAACTACAGAATGGCAGTGACATTTGATCAACAGATCCGAATAAAAGTTACTGGCACTCCTACATTAACAACACAATGGAAGAAAATTCTGAATTCATTTTACATTTTTCAACATGTCCTCATCGATAAGAAATTTGAAGTTTGTCACTACTTTAAAGAAATTTGTTTGCATGTCAATGCTCCAATGCAAGGAATCTTCAGAACTTTTGCTCCTCGTTCAGGGCATGTATGCACAGGTGATTTCATAGAATTGAAGGGGGATGCTGGAATCTTTACATACGAAGTGTGTTTGTGTGTGTGTGTGTGTGTGTGTGTGTGTGTTTGTGTGCGCGTGTGTGCGTGTGGTTTTTAATGAAAGTAATGTTTTTCTGCTAAGCGCCACCAAAATATCAATTCACACAGACAAGATTGCTGTGTCCTGTATTATCTAATGCATTTTTTGTCTGGCATCCATTCAAAGTTAATTGGCATGAATTTGCTTCTGGTTTAAGAAATATTCAGCTGTTGCTCAAATACAACCAGAGCTTTTGTGCAAGCTCATGCTCAGCTAATGTTCTTGATCCTTTATTAGCCATTCCTGTTCACTTTTGGTAACTGAAGGGTTTGCTGTCAACATTCGGTCATTTAAATAACTTTTTTTCGGAAACTCTCCTCTTTGAAAATATCTTGCATCCATTTTATTGATGAGTTTGCCATGAAAGAAAGCTTGTGGATGCTTAAAGTGGTTTCCAGCATTAAGTGTTTGAAAAGTAATGTCATTTTTGCAGTATACCAGGAACTGTTGTCTTCTCTTTTCCTGAATATTCAAATGAGAGAAATTAGGAACTTGGCACACATCTCTTTTAAAATCATTTACCCAATAGATTATGTAGTGTAGAACAGTGTAATCTGGCTTCTGCTGATTTTTATTGTTCTGTCACGGAAAATCTGGGCTTGAGCCAATTAATGTCCCATGTTGCACTGTCCTGTAGCTAGGGAAGTGTGTCCCTGCACTCAGCAATGCAAACTTTAACGTCATGATGGAAGAACATCTTTCACCTTGAAAAATCCACTCCACTGTGCTCTGCACAAATGTGCCAGTCAACCTCTTGGGGGCAGTCTAGTTGTCTCAAAAGAACGAGTCTTTATCACACACCTGAATCTTCCCCTCCGTACCAAGCTGCTTGTGCATGTCTATTCACCTCTTTTCCACACTCCATTGCTGGACTGCTGAACCTAAGTACTAAGTAACCTCCAAACCTTCTTTATCTCTAGTTCCCATAATCTTTCTGTTTCCTTTGTGTGCCTCTCTTTCACACACATGCACTCTGTCTTGCTTCAGCTAACCCTCAGTCCTCCCACAATGTCATCTGCAAACATCATATTCCTCGGAGATTCCGGTCTAACCTCATCTGTCAAATTCTCGTATCATCAGAGCGAGTAAGAAGGTGCTCAGAGCTGATCTTTGTAAAAATAGAACTCAAAATTTCTTCCATTACTTTGGTCTCAAGTAAGTGATAGTATCTGTAACAATGTCATTCATGGTTAAGGTAAGTATGTGATATTGTGTCTTACCATATGCACATTTGTCTGTTTGTATCTGTCTCTGTGTAAAAGTGAGCCTCTTGTGGCCACAGAGGGAGTCTAGATAGCAGGCTTATTTAAGGAAATGTTCTTATGATGAGCTGCAACAACAAACCTAAAATGAAACCAAAGTAAGTTTGCAATGGAACAGGAGTTGGTTGTGTTGCTGTATCTATGGTTTTTCATACTCTCAGAGTATTACTTAGACATCACAGACTGAATTACATAATAAAATCACTGAATTGGATTATAGACCTAACTGGTTGGGAATAAATTGTAGCAAAACTTAAATCAGAGATAGCCTCTACTTTGTATTTCCACTCCAACATCCATTATCACTACCAATAGAGACAACTCAAGATACAGAATGTGATCTCATTCAGACTTTGCTACTCGGGGGGTTTCTTGTACAAGCAAAAGAAATCTTTAGATTTAGATTTTTTTTTTTTTAATCACGGTAAGAGGTGGTCTAGATTCATAATTACTTATTGCAATATACTTCCCTAATTTTCTTTTTGCCCTTCGTTTCCACCCAGCTAAAGGAGACTGTTGAGGAGCTGAATGATGCTTTGGCCACGAAGGATGAGATTGCACAAAGGTGCCGTGAGCTTGACATGCAGGTTAGTTTATACACTCAGAATCCCGTAATTTATACCAGTGATTGCCGTGTTTGTCCATTAAAGGCCTGCTGATGATGTTAAGCCGGCTGTAACAAAGTAGATGTAAAGTGTTGAAATAATACTGATTTAAAATCAAATATCAACCTTTCCTTCCATTTAGTCAATATGTATGATGCAGTCTATTTGGAGAAACACATTATACACAAATATGATTAACTGAAAACCATTAAATGTGAAATGTATCATAATAAAAATAAGTCTAAGTGATTATTTAAGGGGTTAGAGGGTAAGCATTAAGGTAGATGAATAAGCTCTTTTTTACCATGGGTTGAGCTATGTATATAGAGATGGGGGGGGGGGACTATCCTGAATGATTTTTAATGACTCAGTTTTCTTCACTGTTTTGCTTCAATTTTTTAAACAATTGTATCATAGTTCATATTTGAAGACTGTATAAGCGCCTGCCTTTTTAGGGACTTGTGTGGCCTAGACTTGTTTCCTCTGGTTTCCTTACTATTTCAATACTGTTTGCCTTGCTTTAAAGGCCCTCCATGTCCAAGAGGAGCGTGATAGACTGAGGTTAGAGTTTAATGAGCTAGAAGAGAGGGTAATTTCAATCTTTCTTTCCTTCTGTCTTCCATCCATGATGTGTTGTGTGTCAATCGTCATGGAAGTTTTTCAGTCTGCTTGCATCAGATTCCCCTTTTTTAGAACTTGCGTGTGCATGTATATGTACACAATTGAGCACAAGTGTTTGTGCACATGTATGGTCAGCTTGGGGCGCACCAGCCACAGCTGTAAATTTGTCTAGGTGTGTCAGATGCCCCCCATGCACTAATACCCTCCTGCCCTTTTGCCCTGATGTGTTTCATGCCTTCATTCAGCATGAATAGAATAAGCAAAATAGGGAAATCCATTGCTTTAGTCCAAGGAAAGGGTCATTAATCACAGAATTGAGAACATTAAAAAAACAACCAAAAATCATGTTTACTGATAACATTTTGCTTGCAAATAGCATTTTGAACTGGTAATAAATTGTATAATGAGTGTACATTAAAGAAAACTGCAAATTTAATATTTCTTGTGTTGCGCTTGTATTAGCTAAACTAAAAGAACAGCCAGCTTGTGCTTGTTTGGTGTTGATCATATTGAGAAGACAACATCAAAGCATATATTGCTCTCTTAGCTATGCTAGATGCTCATTGGTTTGTCTTGTTGAAGTTTATTTGCTTTACTACCAGGATAGACATTGCAGTGAATTGTGAACAACATAATGGACTGACTGTATATTATTGTGCTTTAACTTAGATTAAATTTGGTTTAAGGTGCCATTCTGCTTCAATTTGATTCCCTCTTGTCTCTTTTATATATCTTATCAATACTCTCTATCTGTCACCCTTATCTCTTCTTTTACACTTTTCTCTGCATTTCTGTCCTGCTCAAAACATGGTCCTCTCACCCATCTGTCCTCCCACTACTATCTCATCCAACTTCCTTGCCCTTTTCTCTCTGTATTTCCATTGTATGCACACCCCAATCTCCCAGGTGGCAGCCTTGCAAGAGGAGAAGAGCAGTCTGCTTGCAGAAAACCAAGTTTTAATGGAGAGACTTAACCAGTCAGACTCCATCGAGGACATTAACAGCCCTGCAGGCCGCAGACACTTACAGCTGCAGACACAGCTGGAGCAACTACAGGAGGAGACTTTTAGGTGCGGAAGTGATATAATGTAGGCCACAAAAACGGGTCTAATTCACCTGCTATCAGACACCTTGATGGGACGAAAAGGTCATTTTTGTTTTTGGTTCTTTTAGGTTGGAAGCGGCAAAGGACGATTACCGGATCCGCTGTGAAGAGCTTGAAAAGGAACTGCTGGATGTTAAGTCACAGAATGAAGAGCTTGCATCATTAGCAGATGAAGCCCAGTCTCTTAAGGATGAGATGGATGTCCTCAGGTAAACAGGCTTTGTGTACTCAGATGACATGATCAAATCCTCTGAACAAGGGGGGACCTTTTGAACCTTAAGAACTGCTTATAATGAGGGTGTGCATTTTCAAAATGCATGTAATATTCTGATAAATAATTAGGGCAGAAGTAAGTTTAGAATTGTGAGAAATAGTGGTGTATGCCTAGAACCCTTACACCAGTCTGGTAGATATTAGGACTTAAAACCATACATTTTTGTTGGTGAGATTTGTTTTGGTTTTTCCTTCCTTGCAGAATTCCAGTCCTTTATTGCCCAGAAAAAAGATTAAAAAAAATAAAATAAAGCTAAACTCAGGCACCACTGTCTCTTACCCTCTCAGGCATTCATCAGACAAAGTTTCAAAGCTTGAGGGAACAGTTGAGCATTACAAGAAGAAGCTGGAGGACATGGGTCTTCTTCGGCGACAGGTGCACACTTCACATAGAAACACCCTTTCCATTTTCTCTTCTTTTAACTGTTGTCATAAGGCACATGTTTAACATGTTCAACGAATATGTATTATCCAGCTGACAAAATTCTGACAAAAAGATGGGTTATGAACTCAATAACAAGAAAGAAAATGCATTTAGACTTGGCTTTGATTAATGTTGAAGTGTTTGTATCTTTGTGGCATAGAATCAAAAGTATAAGAAGCAGTGCAAATCTCTGTTGTTGTTCTATAGACCAAGCTTTTGGAGGAGAAAAATACAGTGTTAATGCAGACGAATGTCAGCTTGGAAGAGGAATTGCGAAAGGCTAATGCTACCAAGGGCCAGCTGGAGACATACAAGAGACAGGTACTCACCTTTTTGTGCACATGGGTGACTGCCATCTTTGCTTTACCAAATATTACTTGACATCCATGACCGGAAGCTGAGGCCCGCCCACTTTGATACCGTTTTTACAGTCACACCGGGGTTTTCTGTGTTGAACTATGTGCTCAGGTGGTGGAACTTCAAAACAGACTGTCGGAGGAATCCAAAAAGGCAGACAAGATGGAGTTTGAGTATAAACGTGTGAAAGAGAAAGTGGACTCGTTACAGAAAGAAAAAGATGTATGTACAATTACTTTACAAAAAAAGATAAACATGATATTTCATAGAAAATCCTAACGCTCATTTTCTGTCTTATTTGAACCAGTTATTTTACTGTACCAAAGTGTTTTACAGACTTTTCAAGTCATCCTTTGTTTTTATCCATATGAAATTGAGGACGCACTCTGTAATCCTTCTGCTTTTAAGTAATTGAAAAGTTAGCTGAATAAGAGGTGGCACTGCTCTGACAACCGATCATGCAATCCTTGGAGACTTTTCTTTCAGCTTGACTTATCTGCATTTTTCTGTTTCCCTGTGAAGCGAATGCGAACAGAGCGAGACTCTCTAAAGGAGACCATTGAAGAACTCCATTGTGTTCAAGCTCAAGAGGGGCAGCTTACATCAGGTAAGATGACAAATAATTGCTGGTGACTCCCAACCTTCTTTTTGAAGATTCATATAGCAATATTCCTGTTCATTTCCAGTTGGTCTTACGTCGGCACAATCCCCTCTCTTTGTCCAGGTCTGTTTCCATTGACCAGTAATGATGGCTCTGACTCATTGGCCGCTGAGATCACCACTCCAGAAATCCGGTACGTCTCTTGTTACACTCAGCTTTTGTCATCACCCAAAATATGAATGAATATTTGAGACTTCACAGTTGAATAAAAATCCAATTTCCCAAAAACATAAGTTAGGATTTGGGATACAAACTAAAAAACTTTTTTTCCTTCAATTCAATCGGATCTATTATTGGCACATATTTTATTTCAACATTAGAGTAATTAATTTTCCAGAGACCTGCCAACCTAACTGTTTTGCTCACATTATGTATCAAGAAGCTCTATGAGATATGAGAGAGATTCTCTTTTAAAAGGTGCCTGTTTCTGATTTTTCCCTTTCTGTAACAATTCATTTCATGAACCAAGTTTGGTAGCCAGGCCCTTTTTCTAATAGTTTTCTAATGTTGGTGAGTTAAGAAAACATCTGCCCTTTGTAGCAATTTATGTAATAACTGTACTTTAAGGCTATCCAAGATTTGCTTTTTAAGACAGCTGGATATTTACTGCAAAGCCAAATTGTATTTTTTTACCTTTACTTGGACATTTGTGGCCAAGCACATGTATTTTCAAGCAGCAACAGCTCTTCATGTTATTTTAGTGTAAATGTCTGAAGTCTTTATGAGGCTCTAATGAGGCCGAGAGACCGATCTAAACAAACTCTCTGATGCCTACCATTGCTGGATTGGTGACTACCTGCTTCTTAACTTTCAAAGCCAGTAGCCGCCCCCTTAATAGATGACTTGCAAGCGTTCTTCTTGAGGTCAGATTGACAGGGTAATGAGATCGTACAGTACCTCACTCCAAAAGACATTTTAATACTTAAAAGAGGCACTATTTATTTGATACTTTATTTTTCTTTGGAGCTTGGTCTATACGCTTCACTTTCTCGCAGCTCCCTGTGAGCTGATTTATTGGTTAAGACACTTGGGAATTTGGGAAATACTCAAACCACATTGAAAACAAGCACTTTTGGAAGCAGTTTGAAAAAAATATCAAGTGAATTGAAATTGTATGTTTTTCAAAAAAAATAAAAAATCTTGCTACCTTAGCTTCTCTCCTGTGTCTGCCTTTCACCCATATTAAACCAACAAGTTGTCATCCATCCTTTTGGATTGTGGTCCTGTATCTCGTCTTCATTTTATGATGCAATGAAGGCATACAACTGGGTTAAATCGCTTTTTGTCTGGATTAAAGTTCTGCTGCTGGACCTTGAGTCATATATCTCACCTTTAGTGAGCCTTATTGCTTTGCACATCTATCTCATATGCAACCTTGTTGACCCCATTCTGCTTCAGACTGTAAAGAAAGGAACAAAAAGATTTTAATCACTATTATCTTTCAAAAGTCAGCCCTGGAATGCAAAGCACAATTGAAAGTGAAGCATTTAAACATGGCCTTGAGTACTTTGCTGCTAGAAAGATGGGAAATCACTCATGGCTTTGTATCACATGTGCGGCTACTGAAAGTGTTGTTGTTGTAGCTGTTTAGGTAAAGATTCATGACCAGCAGATGTGTTTTTCATGGTTTCATGGTAAAAAAACGATTAAGTGTAGCTGTTCCAAGCAGGATAACCATTTCTGGTCAACTGGCTGATTATCACCCAAATATCAAAGAACAGTGGATTTTATTTCATTACTCATATAGTAATTCTATTGTAGTTGCACTGAGTTTTCCAAACTTCAGTGTTGTTATTTCAGGGGTCAGTGAAAGCGCTTGCTTGTGTGTGGTAGTCAGTTCTCAGGATCCACAGACGAAGATGAAAAATATACCGAAATTTCCAGACGATTGACCGCGCCTGAATATAATTCGCGCCGGCTAAAAATAATGTTATCGCTATCTTCATCTTCCTCCTGTAAACTAAAACCATTAAGGTCATCTTCTTCAGTGTTGGAATTGAACAGCCTCAGAAGCTTGTTAGCCCCGAAAAAATCCATTAATTCACCACAGTGTTCAAAGTATGTGAAAAAAGTAGCAGCTTATAGTCCGGAAATTACGGTACGTATATACAAGGAGCTACACATGCAATTATACATTCACAGGTGTTTTCTACCTTTATCATCAGCTTATGCAAAGTCTAAATCAATCTTAACATGACCAATTAACATTAATATTCCATGGTGTTTCTGTGTGCATTTGTATTTTTTTACTGCCAGCAGTGCTTTTTTCCACCTCATATGAATGAATCATTTCCTTCTCATGTTTTTTTGCAGAGAGCACTTAATCCGTCTCCAACATGAGAATAAGATGCTCAAGCTGGCCCAGGAGGGGTCAGACAATGAGAAGATTGCGTTGCTTCAGAGTTTGCTGGAGGACGCTAACAGGAGGAAAAATGAGCTGGAGACAGAGAACAGGTCAGCGGAGAACAAAGAAGCATGCTGTAGCAGCGAGAAATCTAACTTCAGACAGGCTCGTTACATCTGTTTAGAGAAAGAATACTAGCTTTTCACATTTGGCCAGCACCTTATTTGACTCGTGTTTACTGGTTAACAGCTGACAATTGGTACTTTCCTATTGTTGCTTATTAGAGTCATATGTCTGGGCAGCTTTGATGTCTGATTAAACAGTTAGTAAGCTTGTGGCCATAAACATATTTTTTTTATGTCTAACTGTGTGACATGCCATTTGCATGACAGCTCTGTGTGCTTTTTATTTAGGTTAATTAATCAACGCTTGATGGAGGAACAGAGTCAAATAGAGGAGCTGCAGAGGACACTTCAGGAACAGGGCTCCAAAGCAGATGATGTATGTAATGTTTGTTTTTTATCAAACACAAAGGGCACTTAGCCCCCCTTTTTTTTTTTTATTTATTCATTTTTTTTTATTTTTGCAATATCAGCATCTTGAACGTCATTTAGAAAATAATTTCTCACAATGATTATTTAGGTTCACATTTATTTCCAATATGACGAAATAACACTTAAAGTCTTTTTACAATTTGGTTGCTAAGGAAGCGGGTAAATTGTTTCAGTGACTCTAATCATTTAATTCTTTCTGTAATATGAAGAATGTCTAAAACTAATTTTTATTTTTGAATGTTTCACTGTTTTTACTTTACATTACAAACATTAGCTTTATTTGGATTGCGTACAAGACAATATTTTTAAGGGTCTTATAAAACTCAAGTCTTTTATTGAAGGTGCATTTCTAACATGGTTTATATTCCGTATCATTCACTTATTTCCCTAATTTATATTCACATGTTTGACCTTTGTTGCTTAAAACATAAAAGGGCAAAATTTTCATTGCCACCTTTTCTGCTCTCCTCCAAGCTAATAGGAGGCCTCTACATAGGAAGAGAAGTTTTGAAGTATCTACCAAGAAGGTTTACCATGAATGTTTAGTACCCTCTTTCACATGCAGCTTTGCTTCTTTCGACTACATGATTGACTATAATCACAAATTATATAATTTTTCCCCTTCTCTTCTTCATGGTTTGTGGTTTGTTTCTGATAGCCCGCATGTTTTTCTTTCTCAAAGCTCAGACTTGCTTTACCTACTAGCCTTAGAATAATAACTGACCAATCGTTTTTCGCTGTCGTCGCAATGTGCTTTGTAAAGCCAGTTAGCAACTGAGAAAGAATGCAGAGAACAATGCACCTATTGTCAGACAATATGAGATATATAATTAATTTTATTCACCTCACCTCTTTTGTACAGCCTCTTGATACCAAAGCCTGGTTGCAGTGTTTCACTGCCTTCAATAAAGCCTAAATTCTGTGTAATTGTAATATTGTGCATTTTGTAGGTGTTACAGGCCACAAGATGCAGTTGACAAATCCCAACACGTCCTTGATTTGAAAATTGCATCACACAATCATCCATTGCTGTTGGCCTTTGTTATATAGTATTTTGAATTGGTGTAAACAGTTGTGTTAATCAGGCGTCATCCCCCTTTGCTTTTCATGAAATGCTAATACGTAATCCAGCTTCACTCCTGGTTCTTCCATACTGTTATCTTGTGGTTGACAAACCCCATGAAATTCTATTCCAAAATATGCACATTTTCACATGGTTGCAGGTGCACAGCGGGACGCAGGCTCCTCCAAAATCACTGAGAATTTGTTGGGTCGCAGTTCTGATTGTTTTTTGGTGAAAAGTCATCCAAGAAAATCATGTTGCCCTGTTGTCTTGTCTCTTGAATCTTTCCCTTTGAATCTTTGATTTAATGCAATAAAATTTGGATGTCTTCTCATTTGTAACATTACACCTCCCCCTCTTGGAGTCCATTTGAAACTGCCTCATTAGAGACTTTTAATTACAGTTTGTTGGTAAATCTTTTGAAGCCTGACTCTTAAACCATGACATCAAGTGAGGAAATTAGTTTTCAAGCCCCCCAGCCTTTTTTCATTGTGAATTCAGCACTGTGTGTGACAAATAAAAATCCAGGGACAAAACTGGCTCACAAAAAATGGCCTCAAGTAAGAAGGAACTGTGGCTCCTGGATTTATCCACTGGTCGTTGAGGTTTTTAAAATGTTTAATACCAAATATCAATTTTCTTTTTTTCAGACTTCCCTAATGCAAAAGAAATATGAGGAGCACATGTAAGTGATGTTTTTCTAACCCTTAAGGAAGTCATGACATTTACTTTAAAAAGAAAAATGGAATTCTGCTCATTTGTTTTTGTTTTTTTCTTCCTAAATTTTAAGCGAAAAAGCTTTTTCAACATTTTCTTTTTTTGTTCCTCACTAGGGAGAAACTGCGAGAACTAAACAATGAGTTACTGAGGAAAAACGCCCTCATCGATGACATGGAACCCAAATACAATGCCAATTGTAAGTTGGTTCTTCCTCTTAACATCACTTACGGTTGTCAACTTTTAATACCAAGTTACTACAATAAAACCGTTCCTGTGTTCCCTACTAGCTCAACGAGTCGATGAGCTGGAAGAGGCCTTGAAAAGGAAAGATGAAGAAATGAAACAGATGGAGGAGAGATATAAGAAATACCTTGAAAAAGCCAAGAGTGTAAGTATATATGCTCTGTGTAGGACTTGGAACCGTGATAAATGCTTTTGTTGCAGAATAGCAAAAAATAAGATCAAATGTTTACCCTCTAGGTGATTCGGACACTGGACCCCAAGCAAAACCAAGGTTCAGGCCCTGAAGTTCTGGCCCTCAAAAACCAGCTGCAGGAGAAGGAGAGAATGTTGCACTCATTGGAGGTAATCAGTCAATAAATTCCTGAACCATGTGAAGAAATTAAATGTCCTGTCTGCGTAGCAAACTCAAAGCCAATGGAGTTCACCAGTCAAGTCAACATACAGTTGCTGAAATTTATCAGTGCAGAATGTGAACAACAATGTCTTTTAAAAGTGTTTCTCTGATCCTTCTGCTCGGTTTGATTGCCTTTATTTCCTCGAAACAGAAAGAAATGGACAAGACAAAGAGCCAGAGAGATTATGAGGAGAAACTGATCGTAACAGCATGGTACAATATGGTAAGAAAGATGCAATGTATTAGATTTGAACAATAGATGGCAGCATCTACCTTTTTCCAAGCAGACCACAAAATGTTTCCAATGCAGAAGGGGTTAAAGGGTTAATCAATTGCCAGGAGTTAAATGACTGGCAGTCCTGTGTTTCAGCTGATTTTCTCTTTCATTCATCACAATTTGCCACAGAACTAGATTTTTTTTAATTGCACTATGATGTCTTTGTCACCAAGCCTGGCCTTATTTGCCTTGAGAACTGTGTGTAACTCTTGCTTATACTGTAATGTGCCATTGGGTCTCCATCTACTTATTGTCTTGATATATTGATAGTAACTATTAGTACCATTGATAATTAACTAAAGCTTATTTTCCTCTTTGTCACTCTCCCAGGGAATGTCTAATCAAAAAAAGGCAGCGGAAGACAGACTCGCCAATACTGGCTCGGGACAATCTTTCCTGGCCAGACAAAGACAAGCCACCAGCTCGCGTCGCTCCAATCCAAGCCACGTCCAGCAAGCTACCGCAAGGTAGATGGCTGAAAGGCACAAAAATACACCAAGCTACCTTAAATCCCTGAATCTCTTTCATAAATGAATTGTGCCCTTTTAGGCACTCTATTCCTTCGCTTTATGTTCTGCCTATTGATTTTCTTTTTTTCCCTTCCTGATCAGATCCATGAGGTAGAGAAGCCAGGCAAGGCTGCCAAAATCTTGCACCTCTTTTACTAAACATGTTTTCCCCCCCTACAACTCCTGTGATGGCAGACTTCTCCCCCTTTTTCACACCCCAGCATTATTTATGGGGTCTGACTAATCACTCCAGATACCTTCTGTTCCCCCTCTCAACTTGACGCCCTCACTCTGTGGCAAACTTTTAACTGCTCTTTTTATCTGGAGCAGAGAAGAGCCCCATCTTTGTTTAGAAAATCGGCTTTACATGCTCATGCAGTATTTATGCTCATGTTTACCTGTAGGAACAAAGAAGGTTCAGCATGTGTTCTGACTGGAGGCTACAGACTTTCTGTCATAACTCTTCATGATGCAGTTTAAAGGAGATTAACGCAATTTTCAGTCATATGTGTCAAGATTATGAAATGTATTGTTATATTTTATTCAAAAAGGAAGCTCAATCCTATTTGTCTTTTTTGAGAAATTGGACATTTATTCCACAAAAAAAACAAAACAAAACAAAACAAAAAAAACTTGAGAAATGTACAGTCATCAAATGTCAAATGTTCCATTTTCTGAATGAAAGGCTTCTGACCCTCGTTGGAAAATGTGTAGCAATAATTGTGAATGGTATTCGCCTCCCACAGCCCGGACAAAAATCAACCACTGTAAGTGTTGAGGTGATTTATCAGGGTAAGGTTTCCCTATATTTTCAACCAGGGTTTTTTTTTACATAAAATCTTACTGCCCCAGACCAATAGATGGAGTTCAGAGGCTTTGCTTTCATGGCAGTTAAAGAAGTAATATATTTATTATATATGTGGATTTTAATAGTATGACACTAGAGCTAATTTTCAATACATCTCATGCAACAACTCTTTCCCTCAATGCAATATCACTGCATCAGATGTTAATTTTATGCTCTAAGAACACTGGACAAAAGGTAGAATTGATATGACAGGAGAATCTGAACGACGTTAAAATTCATCGTTTCAAACTGACCATGTTAACTCCAAAAGATGTTGAGACACCATTTTTTGAGATTAAAAAAAGTTGTTTTTTTTTTTTTTTTTGCAACTAAACCATATTTAAACACAGACTATCAAATAGTACCCTGTGGTTGGTATGCAAAATCAAATTCAAGAAGTTAGGTGTTATTTGAAGCAACTTTTGAACAAGTATCCAAAATCCTTATATCATTGTCCAGATAGTTAGCTGCTAGGGATAAATATGCACAAAAGCAAGTGTAGCATTTCACTTTGAGCCTCTTTGCTTCATCAATTAAAAAAAAGATTAAGTTACCTTCTTCGTTGAAGGTGAGTTTCAATAAGCACAACATGGCATTGATCCTGACACTTTAAATAGGATTGTTTCCTCAAGAACTTTGATCAGTCTTTCCCTTGTTCACGTTCTACTTTCTTTACGTTGTCATTGACTTTTAGCTGCTGTGTGATTATTCCTTTTTATTAATTGTTTTGCCTCAAAAGCCCTGAAATTAACCATGTTGGGTTTTTTTCTATATCTGCTGACATTTTTTTTTTCCTTTCTTTTTTTTATTTGCTAACATGCCCTGCTGTCTGACCACTGTCTCATTCTGCTCCCTCAACAGCAATATCACTGCATGACTGATGCGTCAGTGAGCTGGCCCAGCCTTCCACAGCCTGGCCTCTCCCTGGCTTATACTGGTCTGTACCAGGGCCAAGCTGAGACACGCCATGCATGAAATACCTGCCCGCCCACTGTTTGCATGACCCTTGCGTTGACTCAAGCCTGCAAAACACCCAGTACGCCGGCAGCAGCATGAGCACTAACAGTTCTCTGCAGTATCATTCATCCTTAACTCCCAGGCAAGCCTGAAGGAGAGACGGGACCAGAAAAGAACAACCTTACTCTTCCCTTAATGACACTAATCCCTTCCTGTGATTTTCTTTATTTTATGTTTCCTATATCCTTCCCCCTCTTGTATTCTTCATGGATATACCCGCTTGTGCTTTAACACTGCGTCGCATCTGTTACATTTCCGCCAATCACACAAAGACCCAAGACAGGCCCAGAATATCACAGTACTGTCATTAAGTCAATTGAAAGATCTGCCTTCTCTGTAATACCTGTATGTAACTTGATGTTGGCTCGCTGTGTCAGGATACCTCAAAGGCATATTTCCACGTATCTGTTTTTATTCACACGCTCCTCTGAGAATGGCCCTGAGTGAGTGAGAGAGAAAGAAAGAGAGAGAGAGACATTATAAGGTGTAGCCAGCAAATCAGTCTTAATCCTAGAAAAGGAAGTCAGATCCCCATCTTTTTACATCTACACCCATTCTGGCACTTTGGAAATGTATAAACCCGAATGAATAGCTCACCTACCTTCTCCTGAATATATGTTGTTGATTAGCACCTTAGGTTGACCTATACCTTAAGTATTACATTGTCTTGATGAACAGAAAGCTTACGGGGCCTTGCAGTTTTGCTGTGTATTGCCACTGGACTGCAGGAGTTTCGGTCGTGAAAATAGAGCAATAGCAAATTGGTATTTTATAGGATTAAAGACCCAGTCAAGTCTTCTATTGAGTATTCCAAGATAGGGCATGTCAAGGTGCAACTATTTGCAATGGAATCTGCATTTGATGTAGTGTTTTGGAGGCCTTATGCAACCTGAGTTGACAGCAGTGTTTTTTAAAAGAAAAAGTACATTTCTCTCAGCAGAGCCAAAAGCTAGAAGCCTCAGCAGCCCATTTCTGACCACTGGTTTGTATTTTAGCCACTGCAGATGCACTGCAATTTGGTAGGATCCCTTTCAAAACTCCATTAGTTCAGTCAGGCTAATGAGACCAGAAGTCTTTCGGCTGACCAGTTGAATGATGTGAAATTAGGAAGAAAATGGAACTCGCACAAAATATCAGAAAGAAATATATTTAAATTATTCAACAGCGTTTGACCTAAATCAGAATAGTTTTCTGAATATGGATAAGAGCATTGGTAAAGGAAGTGGTTCCCTCACCATGTAGTGTTCATGGAAATGCAATTACAGTAGTTTTTTTGTTATGTCATCATGTACTCTCAGTTTCAAGTTTAGATTTTATTTCTAGGGCTCATAAAAAAATTAATTTTGTGGAAAAAAATAGTTGTTCAATTAAAAAAAGACATGCATTTTACTGGCATAAATGCATATATTTGTATTTAAATAAGAGAAGATTGATTTCCTCCAGTTTAGTGCCTTTGTTAAAATACAAGATCATCTGGTCCTCTTACGACTGAAGACAGCGAATTGTTCTTCAAGTTTATTTTTTGCCCGGAAAAGTGAGAAAAAAACAATAGAAGAGCTTCAACCTGTTTCATACACTTTCTTAAAAAAAGGCAGTTTGGACTTTTTAAGCCTATTTTACTTCTATTGTGTTACTTTGGTTACAATTCATGCAGTGCATTATTTTTAAATCTTCATGCAGTTATTTATTCTTTCACATCTTTTGCAGCAGAGTTGTATTCTTCTAATTGTTAGTATTATTTAATCACTTAAACTGTTACAAAAGATGCACTGTTTCCACCCCAAAGTGTTAAACACTCCTCTTGTGCAACGTAAGGAGGAAGACTTGTCACAGTGCAGCGCTTGTCTTCTACATGTCTTCTGTAATCTAAAGAAAACAAGGCGGAGACCCCTACCGTTTACCTTTCTTTGAATTATCTTTCTTTTAAATAAAAATTACATTTCCAACAAATGAGGCAGATTTAACATTTTTCTCACTTTTACTGGATTTGCAATGGCCCTGCATATGTCGTAATCATGTAAAACCAGTGCTTTCTTTCCATCTATATACAGTGTGTATATATATGTATGTATATATTTACACAGTATATATCTTTTTTTCCTTTGTCTATTTTTAAATACCTTTTAAATTATATTACCATGGACATTCGGGAAAACCCTTGTTCTCAATACAATTGAAAAGTTAGAGGTGAGGAATAAACATTTGCAGGAGCAAAGGTTGTAATGTCCCCGGAGGCTGATGAAGGCCCTCGTCCAGTTACTGCCAGCCTATTCCCTTCGCTCTCGTCCATTTGAGGGTTTTTTTTCGGAAAACTTCTCATTAATCCGCAAAGAACTTTACTCACAACTCTTAACCGTCCGCCCTAAATTGGTAAGAAATATGTATATATGGATTCAATCCAATGTGTTGTAGACTCATTACATTTTTTAATTTTTTTTTTATTTTCTCCACCTTTATGTTCAGCCACTGTATGTTGTCCAGTCACCCCTGTATTTCCTTAACACTACTTTAATTTATTCAGCGCCATGCCGATGAATACCACAAGGGAGTTTTTGTATCAGTCAGATGGACTTCACATTATAGCTGGCCACTTGGGTGGTTTTCAGGGTTTTGTTAATGCCAAGTCCTCAAGAGGGAGAATGAGAGGGGATCCCTCGGGCTCACTGAGAGCTTCACACTGAGAACAAATCGTGAAGGATTGCAGTAACCTTTTCTTGAAAATGTGGAGCTCCGCAGTGCATTGCTTACATGTCTCAGCTAAAATAAGTATTGCCTGCCATTCTTCGACCCCACCCCCCCACCCCCACATCCACTGTGGGTCAGTCAGAAGTTGGTAAGAAGGAAGTAAAAGGAAATCGGTCCGGCCTGTTGGCTGGTCAGAGTATCACAGCATTTTTTTTTTTTTTTTTACTCATTCTAAAACACTTTTCTTTAAGTCTTGAAGTAGCGAAAAACCTTCGATTTGCCAAGTTTTATATTTCTTGTATACAAACATAATATGTATATACTTCTTGTGAATGGTTGAGGATGAGCCCGGCCTTTTAAGAGTGACAATTAAACGAGTCAGGTGTATTTCATATGGCGTCATCTGATGAGAACTTGTTTTAAAAAAAAAAGTGCTTCCTAAGCTACACCGTTTGGAAATAACATTGTAAATAAAGCTTCTATAAAACATCTTGGTTTTTCTGTATATGCATTTTTGTCTGATTACACTTTCTTTTTACAGGGTAAAATAGACAGATCATCAACCACAACATACTGTAGTTTCACGTTGTTTACTCGGGGTCCTCCCCAATAAAAGTTTCATGATGCTATTTTGATCCAAACGTGCTGATGAGACATGCACTGGGGAAGTCAGGAAAGGTTATAGTCTGACCGAAACACTCATGAACTTTCAAAGAAGAAGGACAAACTCTCTGGAAAATAGAATTGTTGGGGTCATTCAAATCACTACTTGAGAACTAATAATCTATATATTATATAACTTTTGTGTAATTTACTACATTAACCTTATTTCCAAACTGGCACTGAATGAGTAGATCTTTAGATGATCATGCACACGAGGTCTTACATTAGAGTGCTCTGACATAGAAATGACAGAGATTAAGGTCTGAATAAATTAAAATGTGAAAAACAGGCTAAAAGTAGAGGCCTCAGAGGAAGCATGAATGTGAATTGCCTAAAACTATGAAAACATATCCTATAAATCTTTATCATTTCAACATTTAGTCTCTAACCATTTTAATCATCAAAGATGAAATTAGGAAATGATCGCAGTGTCGGCTGTGGTTTCTGAGTAAGTAATGTGTAACCACCAAATCCCAAAGGCTGTCATCAAAAGTCATCACAGAAAATGTAGTAAATATTAGCACCAGCTGTGCCTCTCGTCAACAGTTTGCTGGGTGGCCTTACTAAATATATATGCACAGAACCATTAAACATTTCTGATATGGTTGTATCAGATTTGTGACAATCCTTTTTTTGCTGTTGAAACTAATCTCGACAATGAGGCTCCCTAAAGTTAAATATTTTGCACTGCCTGACAGTGATAATGAAGACATATGGTGCAATTCAGCTTTGTAGCGCTAATAATAGAGGTTTCCTATCGCTCTATTCCTTTTCTAGTGTTCTAGATGTATCTCCAGGCTATTCCCTGCATTCTGTTCTAGAGATGGGGTTCTGGATCTGCTTCTCAACAGAACCCATGCAAACACAGACCTTGCCTTGAAAATGAAGCCTGGATTCCCCTCGAGGCTCGGACACAGGAACTTCCCTGTATCAGTATCCCGTGCCTCATTCCTGAGAGCACCTCTTTTTCTCTCTCAAACCTCACCCTCTGGCTGCTTCTCCTTTGACATGTCACAGCACAGGTCCAGAGTCAGTAAAAACAGTCTTCTCTGGTTTCCCCTTCCGACGCTCGTCCATAATAACGGGCTGGGATGAATTTGAGGAAACATGAAGGATAGTTTAGTATCTTCACATCATTTTCCGTTTCTAAACATCAACCACAGTAAGTCTGTAGTTTATTTTGTCTGTTGCAGAGTACCGAACCACCAAAGTTTGATGTGAGAATGTTTGTGATTTGTAATATTTCAGAAAACATTGGCAATGACTTTATTCAGCAGCATGTAGAACATACAAGGTGATGCACGCAACTCAAAAGACAGAATGATAGGTTAAGCTATGATTTTAAATGGAATAAATGGACATGCTAAAGGGTAAAAAAGAAAGGTGAAAACATATTGAATGACAAACCAAGTGAGAAACAAGTGAGTTTCTGGACATTTTTATTCAGCAAAATTTAGATGCAGTTGAATAGAATATACTGTATATATGGGCACAATATTACCATTGAGCACTTTCACACTTTTTGGTTTTTAAGTGGTTTACACTCCACAGTATTCACCCATTCACACACCAATGATGGCAATGGCTGCAGAGCTGCCATGCAAGGTGCTAAACAGGCCATAGGGAAGAACTAAGGGGTTCAGTTTCTTGCCCAAGGGTACTTTGATGGGTAACCCGCTCAATCAGTGGAGTCACAGCTGATCCCACATATCTATGTTAAAAAAAAAACACACACACATGTCATGGATCTCTCTCTCTCTTTATATATATTCTGTGTGTGTGTGTATATACAGTATATACACACACACACACACATATATATATATGTATATACACACATATACTTGACAATGAAATAAATCCTCGTTCAAAGCTAGGCTGTATTCTGTGTTGATTTCTGATGTTACCGCCATTCACTTTTGGCAAGTTAGAGCTCACATATGCACTTATTATATTTTGTGGCATGCCTTTGCAGTTTTAGACACCTGAATTGTTTTTTTCCTGTCATTACTAATGTCTGAGCCTGTTTAATAGAATCACAGGGTATATGTCAGACCTTCTGCAAGGAAGACACAGGAGAAGACCACGGATGAGTATCAGCAGGTGCACTAAATATGTGAAACTCCATTTAAATAAGTGAAACTCTTTTTACCTTCTCTAATTCAATAAATGTCCCCTGTAATTCAGAGGCCTTGCGATGTCCGAGGCATAGCTTGTCTTGACACTGAAGAAGAGGAGCTGGGATCTCTTAAAAAGAGCTCATTCCAGGATTTAAAGCCATGACTTTGTCTTTTAGAGAAATAGAATTCTCTGCCTCATCCTCATCCTGAGACCGTTAAACAAACAAACAAAAAAACAACCCTGAGGCAATTTAGTTTCGGTACGATGGCCACGCCATAATGTAGCGGGTGCTTTGAGCTCACAGGTGAATTTCACTGGACCTTAGCATGCCGACTTTCATGCAGAGATATTGCGTCCATTTGTCCATTGTAATCCCAGAATAAGCTCTCTGGACCCCGGGGCAGAGGATATTCCTTTTCTGGGACTGGATTCTAAGACAATCAGACTTGCTTGTGATCTTGGACAAAGGCCACTCCCCACAGGTGTCAATAAACAAACAAACAAACAAACAATAAGAAAGATCCAACACCAACTGCCTGCCAGACAAGCACTCCCTTCCCTCAAGGGAGATGGCAGGGGCACAGTTCACTTAGGCATGCATGAGTGCACTGATTTTAGGGATTGGACGTGGCTCAAATGAGTAAAGTAGGTTCACTGGGCAGTGTCCAGTCACCCTGCCTGGTCACCACAGATGCTTTAAAATAAGCATGTCATTTGAAGTAACTTGAGTGTGAACAGGACACTGGCAGATGAGGAGATGATGAGGGGTATCAATGGTCTGTGTGGCAGATATCCTCTCAAGAGGATTTCCTTTGGCGAGACAGTGGAGACTCCACCGGCAGACGGTGTAACAGGTTTCTGCGTGTCATGCTATGTGTTCATTATGAGGACGAGGACAAGACTGTCAGACTGAAGGGAAAATTGCATCACTTGCTGTTGACACTCACCCACCCTCAAACTTGGGAGGGCATTATGTGCACATGGCCCCCGTATTTGGAGTTTGGGGACCTGTAGGCCTGCCGCTGACAGGGTAACACTGACAGTGACAGATTTACCTGATAATGTGATTCCCACTGTACAGATTGCACCCTGTTGATGTGCACGCGTGCACGCTTCAGCAGCCAGCCTGCTGCGAAGCTGGATATTTTCCCCCTAGGGCGGTACGGATGATATTGTTGATTTTTCATTCCAGATATGACCTCCTCAACCATCAAGTTCTATCTGATTTTTTTTTCCAGGGAATCCCACGGCTCTCATCCCCCGGTAATGGGTTTCATAAAGGGTGTTGTAGAATGAGGCACTGTTGGCATTGTGTTCAGCACAGTATGTAAGAGACCATGCGCACACCAGCCACATCTGGAATACATCCTTAGGGTGACTACCCCATCATAAAAAGCATCATCTTGCACAAATAACATCTCCCCGTCCCATAGCCCTGTCTGGCTATTTGCTGGTGATGTTGCACACCTGTGGGTACTCTCACTCATTGGACACTAAAGCAATTCCCAGTTAATATGACTGCAAATGATACTACCAAATAATTCCCTGCCTCCTCTGGCCCAGTGGTGTCTGGGATGCTTAAGTATTTATGTTGTATTTCAGATTTTTTTGTAAGTTTTGGTGATTTGTCAAAAATGTAAATTGGGTGACAAATTATTTTATAAATTAAACACAATGGTAAAAACAATGCCTTGATTTGTAACCATATGTAAATCACTGATGGAGGGGGGCCACATTAAATCTTGCCTGGGGCGCCACATTGGGTAGGGCCGGCTCTGGACCAGGGGCATGTCCTCAGCGGAGGACGTCTTGCTTTGCTGCGAGCTTGGCTTCTCCTTGCGTACTCATGAAATATTATTGTCTAGATGTGACTCACTTGATAACACTCAGGATGCGCCCCAGGCTGGCAGATGCAGCTACGTCACAGATGCGGCTGCATCAGGGCAGAATCCTTTTCATGTAGCCCCAGGGGGTCTTTGGGGTGTAACAATCAGTCTCCATACTTATGATTTGCGTCGAGTGTAATGACCCAAAAGGGAACGCAGGGTTATGAATGTAGCCAATGTTCTCAAAGGGATGGGAAGGAGGTTCGCAGCAGCCCCTCAATACCGTCTCACTCAACGAATTGCAGTTTAGATTGAGCTAATGAGACTTTGCAGCGTGTTTTATAACCCAAGGGCCTCGTTGATGTTGACAGTCACTTTAATAATTTGCATCAGTTTGTCTTTTGGGGGCGCTCTTCCCCACGCTTTCTGTTGCATTGTTGTCCTCCCCCAGAGAAAACAATTTCTTTTCACGGTTCGTCAAACTGAATGGAAGAGTCGCATCCGAGGAAGCCACCGAGGGACCGGGATGACACGGTGAGCTTAAAGTGGGGTCACAAACAATACAAACAAAGTGGACAGCAAGCATCGGATAAGACCTTTTGGCTGTTCTGCTAGTTATTTGAAACGTCATCATGTTGTGCGCATGTCACTGGGATTTTATCATGACCAGAAAGTCACTCAAAAACAACAGACAGAGATTATTCAGCCATCGTTGGTAAAATCTCTGATATAAAGCGATGGCTCTTTAATGTGTGAAAGCAAACATGAATCCTTCTTGACATTTACGGTTTGGACGCTGTTAACACTTTTCTGACAATGTCAGCGACATGGGAAAAAAAAAAAAAAAAGAAGTGTAAATCCAGTGCAGTACAAGGCCGGAGGAACGTGATGGCTGTAACCCGAAACCTGTCACAGGCAGAATATTGTGTTTGATATTTAAAGAAAATGCTGTCATTGATCCCAGATGTTTTTTTCATCTCTCCTTTTTCTCAGTATTGAAGTAATTACAGAGACGTTCCCGCCGAGAGGAAAATCAGAGCAAACGAGAGCTGTCACTTCACCTAATGAAAGAGCCTGTTATTATTTCTTCATAACTGAGAGTTTGGCCGACAATATAGGCTTTATGACATGATAACACAAGGCCCCCATTGACACGCAGACGGGCACAATCAGACACACACACATCCGGTGGTGTGTCAGCACTTTGATTTGTGTCCTCTGACCTGAGATTTTAACACGCACAAGATTGAAGAAAAAATCAAGCATGCGCACACTCGCGCACACATATATACATACACACACTGAACACTTTCACAGCAGGGCTACACACAGGCGACCCCTTCACTTTTTCATTATGCTTTTTGGCATAACTTCAATGAGACACAGGTGAGAAATGCGGCAGGGGGAAACTGAAACCTCATGCTTGGCCTGTTGACACAGTGGGAATGTAAAAGGAACACAGAGTGGCTCCTCAGATTGTATTGACCTTCTCAGAGCACAGAAGAATCCAACAAAGTTCACGGGGAGCGGCGTGACTGACAGCCGCCGTGTCGGAGCGTCTGCAGTTTATAAAAGAGGGTCAAGTATGGAAATTATGTTCTTTTTCAGACAAAAATCTCTTTCATTTTTTTTTCTTTCATCCCTGTCTTCCATCTCGGCCTCCACCCGTGCTCTTAAAAACACCTCTGAGCTGAGGTGTTGATAGGTTATGGCGGTCACTGGAAAAACAGATACACTTCTCTTTTCCCGCACGAAAAATGGCAAGTTCATAGTCATAGTCATGCTGAGTCCCTCTAGTATGTGCTATTGCCCAAAAGAAATATTGCATTAATCAAAGCGGATTGTTTCGCGGCAGTTTACAAGCTTCCTGATTGGCGGAGGCCAGCGTGCATGTGGTTATCTCTGTTTTCCCGGTCCTAAAAACATAATTAACTATGCGTGTGCTAAATTGCTGGAATAGGATTAGCATGATTTACAAGCATCTCTGTTGCTCCGTGATGCTTGGATTTGTATCGCACTGTTTGGAAGCATAGCGATGGCGCACGGGATGTGTGTTTACTGTACTGCTGGAAGATGTTTTGATGGACGTTTTGGCTCATTAACAGGCGAATGGATGAAGCGAAGAGAACCACGGATGCCTCGGCCCGTCAGCAGACGTAAAAAGATTGAAACCATCCCTAGTGGGTGGTGAGTAATGGCATGGATGGGAACTATTTTCCAGATTAGAACACTTTTTGACAAGTTTTTCAATAATCTGGGCACGGGAGGGGAGTCTAAAATGTGCATATTGTGCTGATTAGCCTGGATGATGTTGTGACAGTAACATGCCTTCAAGTGCAAACAATTTTAACAGAAACATGTGCCTCTTTCATGCACAATCATGAAACTATGCACTGCATATTGTCTGAAACATTTGGAAAACGAGGCCTGGAAAAAGCCATGTTTGTTTGCATTACAAACATGCAGCTGACAGAAACGGCAAATGAAATGATAATCATGGTAAAAGCAAGCAAATATGTCAAAATATTTATATAATTGTATTTATGCAGTGACAGCAGGGCTATAATGAGGGGCGAGCAAAGGTATCTGAGTGTTATTCTCATGCAAATTATTATTTGTATTGTTATTTAGAATGTTACTGTTATAGTTATTCATATCAATAATTGACCAAAGATAGTACATTGTAATTGATTGGCACTGATTATACGGCAATGATATTTTGACCCACATTTTATTTGCAATATTAAAACACTTAAAAAGGGTCCAACTGAAAACACAAAAGCAACTCCTAATATCATCACTGCCTGTTGTTCCTGTGTGTGCGTGTGTTTGTGTGCGTGACACTGTCAGCTGCAGGCTGCGAGAAAAACAAATGTACCCAAAAAACATTTTGGAATTAAGCGGAAAGTAATTAATAAATACTGACATGTCAAACATTTTTGTCCGATGAAGGGTTTGGAAGAAGGGGTCCGGCTCTCTAGTGAAGTCATGTTTAAGATGTTTTAAGGGGGATTATTACATTACCCCTGATGGCTCTCTTGTCTGATTTCCAGGTAGTACATCTGTATTTAACAAGCTTCATGGGAGCAGGAGTGAGGCGGCCGGGGCGGGTGGTGGGGGCTTTCTTGAGTTTCACCACATGTAGACGTCTCTGGGGTCAGTTTCCTGCAGCTCTCCTTCCAAATGCATAGGCACACATCCGTACAGTGACTGACGGAGAATGTCTGACAGATCCCTGTGGCATTCGAGCAAGACACAGTCACAACAGTCGCCATGACCACGAAATAAATGAGCTGTTTGAACATGTGCATTCCTTCACATCCCCTTCCCCTCTCGCCACGCGGTGCTTACCTCACCCCATCTCTTCAACCACTGTCATACAACAGTTGGAGGGAGACGACTTATGATATTATTTGTGTTTTCAAAGGACAGAATGAATTACAGCCCTCCGCTGTCACATGTGCTTTCCAGCAATTACTTCACAAAGATTATTGCAATCATATAGAGAGACCAAGGACTCGTCCTTGTAATCACAGCTTTTCATGGGCTTTGTTCTGTAAGCAGTGTGAATGAATGAGTGAACACATACAAACACACCTGCGGGCAAGAATAAATTGGGACGTCAAATCAGATGCGTTCAAGAAGAGAAGAACATCCTTGAGTCGTTTCAAGTAAAAAGCGTTATTGATACCATTGAAGGACTCTTCAAAACGGTGCAAATCCTTCAATTACAGCTCTAAGTGCTTTTGCAGCATTGCTGCCTTCACCATTCAAACACTGTTTGACAATGTGCCAACGTGCCGACTATTTTTCTGAGGAATTGAACCAGAACCCTTTTATATTAGACAGCAAATTGACCAACATGGGTTTCCAAGCTCCTATGTAAATGTATATATACACATAGATTTATGTATACGCAAAGATTTTTTTAATGTAAGAAATACCTGAATATGCACACACACAAACACACCTTTTTTTTTTCCGCAGACTTTGACATGGAAAAATGTGCATCCATAATAAATCCTCATTCCAGCTTTCACATCTCTTACATGGTGTCCTGTTGGATGAATAAAGTACTAAAGTTCATCGATGTACATTGTGTGGCCTGGCATGTCCAAGATCTCTCCATAAGGGTGTTAGAGAGGGCTATACATGAGCTTGGGCAGTATTTACACAAATAAAGACATTTCCGTTTTACCTCGCGGGGCCCTTAGTAAATCCACGATTTAAAAGGAAAAAAAGTTCACGTCATGTCAGAGGATTTGCCTTAAATGAACACTAGATTTGAGAGATTAGCTGGAATGCTTATCTTTGGACTATATTTTAGTTCGGCAAAATGAAAGTATTATACTTTGAAATCAGCTTAAATTGAGGATGTCTTTGTCTGACTTTGCTCAGAACTACTTCAAAACTTGAACTGATTCCTTCTCTATATCCCAGTAGGTTTGGTTTGATAATGAATGCATTACTTTCAATCAGATCAGTTTCAGTCAAAACACACCAGATGATGGACACCTGACCAGCTCCTTCAACTAGACCATGCAAGAAAGCACTGATACTGGTGTTTGATGATATACTTCATTGTCAGTAAAAACAAAAGTTAGACACAATTGCAAGAAACAGATGCAGCAGGAACGGAGTACATGAAGATCAAAAATAGGACTAGCCAAACTCCACTTTCCAGAAAATGAGCAGAAGCCTTAATTCCCCGGTAGTAATGTACAATCATCATTATGATCTAAATATACATTAAAAAAAAATTAGAAGCATATTATCAGAGAGAGAGAATCCTCCGGAATAAAGTAAAGACAGTGTTTGATTTAATATTTGTTGAGTGTTATTGTTTGTTATCTCATGCTTACGGGAAACACCCACAATCCATTTCTGACTTAGATTGTGGACATATTCTAGGAAAACATGGGGATGAATTTCATGCTTTGGCAGGATGATTTTCCGATTTTTGGGTCCAATGACCCAAAGAATATATGTGTAATTCAATGCCTCAGGAAAAACATATCTGAGACACAGGTAAAATGACTGGTCTCCTTTACTTACATAGATAATATGTAAGGTCCCCCAAAACATTACAACGAAACGAATACCAGGTTGTTTATCTTTAAAATGCACAACAATGTATATCATAAAAATCTTCTCGAAATAGGCTGTTTTATTTGAAAAACATTGGGTATAAATTGAATATTTATATGTTAGTAGTTATTTTTGCATGACTGCAGTCACAAACGGCGACTGACCACTAACTCCCCAATCCAGAGGCTGGCAGATGCGCGTGTTGCCGACAAGCAGTGATATCCTATACATTATTACTGTCTAAAACCCATTTTAGCTGAAGTATCCCCACTTCAAACAATTTATTTCTATCATTAAGGCCATTATAATTTAATTGTCAGCTTGACAAAGCTCGACCTAAATGAAAGAAACATTATGAGACATGAAAATATGGACTGCACAAGGAAAGTCCTTGGCCATAAATCACAGAAACATAGCCTGATGAAAAAAGGAAAATGACTCCCTGCACCCCTTTCTGACAAACCACTGCTCAGACGACCTGGGTTCTCGTAAGTGTTTTGTTTTCTTTTTTTTCTCCATTTTCTTTTGATGCTGTGACTAACATCATAGTCACACAACCGCTTCCAACAGTCTGCGGTGTCAAGCCATTTCTGCTCTTGTGTGTCACTGGGATTTAATGTCACATTTGTTTTTTGAGACATGAAGACTGAGATGTTTTTCGGGAACCAGATAACTGAACGTGTTGTGAATATGAAACACAATCCTGTGGTTTGTGTGGCCTCTTTAAACACAAATGTTGTTGCTTAAATCGGTTTCTTAAATCGTTACATTTTCTTTTCTGGTCTTGGGAATTCAAGGCCTAAAAAATATATAGATTTATAAAAAAATTGATTGCTGTAAGTGGCAGGGGTAAGACCATGAAAAAAGTCTTGTCAAATACTCGTTTTAGAGGGGGAAAATAAATAAATGTGGTTTACATTTCTCTGTAAAGGCATCAGTGCAAAAATCATATCCCTGCCTCAGCAAAGCCTGATCTTTTTTTCCACTTGAAATTACTTTAATAAACAGAGGAAGCACATAATTTTCTAATATCAAGGGGAGAAGACAACAAGTGCAGCTGGCAACATGTTCTTACGAACACAAACAGTCAAGGAAATATGTATATGTATATGTATATGTATATGTATATGTATATGTATATGTATATGTATATGTATATGTATATGTATATGTATATGTATATGTATATGTATATGTATAAGGATGTCTTTATGCTTTCGTTTATGAATGGCTATTTTGTAAGCATATGCATTTGTATTTATAGGTGTACTGGGAATGAAAATGTATATGTATCTGCATCTGTACTGTATGTAGTATTAATACGCTTATGTGTATATGAGATGAAGGTGGGGTGAGATGAACATATACACTGAGTTCAGTAGCAAATGCTCAGTGAATATTTTAGGATTATGATTATGAATACAAGCCCATTAAAGTAAAGCACGGTACCATCACAGTGAGGCACTTGAGGACTTTTGCCTGGAACTACAAAATATTAATCTTAACCTGACATCGACACGGCTAATATGGTGATTAAGTCACCAGAGGAGCGTCAGGATGACAAAAAACAGCTCCAACTGCAGTTCATTGCTGTTTTATGTGCTGCCGGTTGGAAAGAGAAGACTATAATCTATGTTCATTTGGCTCCGGGGCAAAGCCTAAATAAAAGTTATTTCTCCACTCCTTTAGAGAAAACCCCTCACAAATGACACCCATAGTTTGTCTTACTCATTCAGCGATGCAGAGAGAATTCCTTCCCCATCTTAAAAAGGTTGAAGTTAAATTTTTGTTCTCTATTTTCTGAAATCAAATGTAATTGAGGACATCAGGCTTTTTTTCGTCAAGAGCAGAAACAGCACACACAGGTTCACAGGTTATCCTTTGATATTGGGTGTTTCTGATTTGTCTGTTAAATTCATTCCGCTAAGAGAGAGTGTGTGTGTGCCTGGAGCTCTTCACCTGCACCCACCGGCCTGCTTTGAACTCACACCCATGATCCTCTTCAATTGCAGGGTCGCAACTGTCTTTTAAATAGATGCAGGGGACGTAAAGGGAGACTTTGCAATTCATGGATTTTTGAAATGATGCCAATGCCAGTTTGCAACTGGAGGTATATCTTTGGAGGATTAGTGCATTGTGCTACACTAACATTACATCAGTAAGTCATTCATTATCAATACTGCTTCTCCTGCACTCAAGGTTGTGAGGAGGCTGGAGTTTATCCCAGCTGTCCTTGGGTGAGAGGCGGGGCTCAATCTGGACTTATCGCCAGTCGATCACAGGGCCACATGCAGAGATGTACAACCAATCACTCTCATTTACATGTCTGAGCAATTTAAGATCTTCAATTAACCTACTTAATGTTTTTGGACTGTGGGAGGAAACGGGAGACCCTGGGGGAAATCCATGCAGACATGAGAACATGTTGACTTGACACATTATTATTATTATTATTATTATTATTATTATTATTATTATTATTATTATTATTATTATTATTATTATTATTATTATTATTATTATTATTATTATTATTATTATTATTATTATCATCATCATCATCATCATCATCATCATCATTATTATTATTATCATTATTATTATTATTATTATTATTGTTGTTGCTGTTATCATCATCATCATCATTATTATTATTATTATTATTATTATTATTATTATTATTATTATTATTATTATTATTATTATACAGTATATTATGCATATACTATAACAACAACAACAACAACAACATCCATCCATCCATCCGTCCATCTTCAGCCGCTTATCCTTGGTCGGGTCGCGGGGGCAGCAACCGGAGCAGGGAGGCCCAGACTTCCCTCTCCCCAGCCACATGGTCCAGCTCAATATCATTATATTATCTCAATTGGAAGGCAGAATTGGTGGTGCAATGCTCAGCTTTCACTCCCAGCAGGAAAGCTCCTGGTTTTGATTCAAACCTGGCATTTCTGTGTGGGATACACATGTTCTCCTCAAACCTGCATGTGTTCTGCATAGGCTCTCTTTCTTCCCCCCCCAGTCCAGAAACACACAGTAGGTTAACAGAGAAATCTAAGTTTACTGTAACTGTGAGAGATTGAAGGGTCTTTATATGTGGGCCTGTGCTTTGCAGGTGATGGGTTCACGTTGTATCCCACCACCTCCTGCCTAGAGTGAGCAGACATTGGCTCTGTGTGTATGATAAGAAAAAGGAAAATTAATGATTTCCCCATAGAGGAGAAAATATTCCACTTTTTCCTTAAATGATGATGTCAACCTGCCACACAGGGCGGTGATGCAAACAGCAAACTGTTTCAGGTCTTTTTTCCCCTCAGCTTAATGTGCTGTGAAGGAAGTATACACTCAGCCTGATGTTACTGACCGTATAATGGACTGAGTCAGGAAGTGAAGCTGTTGTTGCTGGAAGGCTATACAGATGTTCACACTCTCCTCTCCTCTTCCCTCCTCTCCTCTCCTCTTTCTACTCCTCTCCTTTCCTCTCCTAACCTCTCCTGTCTTCTCATACTGAAAATGTGGGTTGTCAGCTGGTTTGCAAGAACACGAGGAAATGCTTAAACAGTTCCCTCGGTTGTCTTACCTGGTTGAGCCTTTTAACCATCAGATATGTAAGCGAGAGAGGGAGGGTGAGCTGCAGGGGTCACCTGACAGGATCTGCCTCCTGGTCTTAATAAAATGAAACACATGTGCAGATTTCCATATTGTGAAATCCTTTTGAGGATTTCTCCACGGGCACACAATCACATGCTTGCTCAGGTCCCTCATAAGACCTCATTTGTGTTTGATCTTTGTTCACTGACCCACTTTTGAGTCGAAATATTCAGATGCAACGTGAAATCAGTATTGACAAGGATCACAAAAGTCCCTAACAGGTGAATTTCCTGTCATTCAATAAAAGGATTGCATCGAGAATGTTTTGACCATAATATCAGCTGTTATATTCATGTCACTATTTATACATATAATCCAATCTGGCATCAAAATAGTTCAATCTGCCCAGTTTCCACAAAGCCTGATGCTCCAAATGGTTCAGGGTTTGAAATACGTCAACCTCACTGTCAACACCTTTGGGTGGAGGGCCATGATAAGAGATGCTGTGACCCCCAGATGTCCTGCCTGAGTCCCGTATGTAGTTTCAGTGAGTAAATTAAATATGCGGCACTTTGCTGCGATACCTCACACATAGAACAGTCCAGAATCAGGCACAATGACGTTTGCTCTCTCCGGAAATAGATTGTCTCTTTTTTGTCTGATTTAGCTACATTTGAGGGGTCTAACTTACTCTGGAGGGCCAAAATACACAAGGCTATGCATACTGCAAAATTTGGATGAAACTTTCATAATAGTCCTACCTTCTGCCATGATCTGTTTATTACTTTTATTAATTAGCAAAAGACTTGAACATTTATGGGCTAAAAATGCTGAAGGACATATTCTTACTTATTGTCATTACTCTGAAAATGAACTAACAAAAAGCACTACTCCTGAGACTTTCTGGGGTGTTTGCCTTACATTCTGGGAATGAAAGACAAATTTTGTAGCCTAGCAGCCAGGCAAATCTGCCAAGCCTAAATTTCATTTCACCCTGGAGATCTGTCTGGCCGCCCTCCTGCTTATTCCAATTTTGAACAGTTTCATGAGCTCTTATCTTGGGCTGGGTGGGTTTACTGGATATGGGACTGGCAAATAGGTACTGGATTCTGTGGTGCAAAAGCGACCATTGCTGAGGGCTCTTTCATCTGTGGCCATTCTGACCGCTGATGTTGGATGCTGCCACGGAGACAGATGAATAAAACCACACATGAAGCCACCATTGTCCTTGCTGGACTTCCAACATTTACATCTTCCTAGGTCTCAGTGTGAGCCTCAGTTCATGCCTTCTGTTTTTTATCCCATGCTCCTTTTCTAAGGCTGGTTGTAGATCTACCTGGCTCTGTCCACAGCACTGTTTGGTCTTTGGCCACCTGGCAGTGTCAGTGTCATATAAAATTCAACAATATTTCACCAAGAAAAACAGACCGTACCTCTCCTCTTACCCAACGGCAGTTGTTGTTTACTCCAGCTGCAACCAAGTGAGAATTTTATCTGTATCGCGCCCAAATCCCAACACAATTGTCTCATGACATGTTTCATGTAGATCAGGTCGTGACCCAACTCTTAAAAATGATTTACAGAAACCCAGCATCGCCCCATGAGCAAGCGCTTTGCAACAGTGGCGAGGAAACACTGCCTTTTACTGGGCAGACACCTTGGACAGATCCAAGCTCAATTTGGGTGGCCTTCTGTCTGACTGGTTGAGTTGAAGGTTTGAGGTTACTATCATGCATTGATGGGACACAAGCGCAGACAGGATAGGAAGAGTAGGAGAAATGAGTGAGGTGCATCATGGGAAATCCCTGAGCAGAGTAAGTCTGTGGCAGCATAACTACGGGCTAACCTAGCCTTCACTATGAACCTTCTCAAAAGGAAAGATTTTAGGCCTATTCTTTGACAAAGAGTGTGCCTGCCCTCCAGATGAAGTTCCACAGAAGAGCCTCCACGGGCAGGGAGTATTGACACAAGCAAGAGCAATCAAATCACAGCAGACTCCCAAAGAAATCCCCAGCGAACAAACACCCCTTCAATTAAAAAAGAAGACTGCTGGTGTCATTGTACAAAACTAACCTAACTAACTAAAAACCTAACTGAACTCTAATGTTATATTCATTGATTCATTCATTCACCCATTATCTATCGCTTATCCTGCACTTAGGGTCGCGGGGAAGCGAGGGCCTATCCGAGCCGTCATTGGGTGAGAGGCGGGTTACACCCTGGACCAGTCGCCAGTCGATCACAGGGCCACATACAGGGACAAACAACCAGTCACCCTCTCACTCTGTCGCCTTGAAATGTTATCTTAACCAGCGATATATGTGTGTTTCCTTTAAATTCATGTTGACAAATGTCAACATATGGTGGCACCCTTACTACAATCGGACGAAATGACCATCCTCGTATTTCTCATAGTTTATGACCGTTTTTGTGCTCTGCCCAGGATCAATTTCGTCTTTGGAGCTCAATTAAGTTTACAATTCCTCCAATGACTGATTAAATCCAAATCGGGGTACCCCTTGGCAGGGGGAGTTGGCAGGGATTTTCATGGAGATTTCTGTTCTCTGGGTTAGGCATATGTTCCAGGGGGTGGTTTCAATACTTAACTAAAGGCAAATTACAAGATTTTGGACATGGTTGCCAGGTAAAGTGGTATGAGCAGCGGGACCTCTGCAGCAGGTAATTTGTCTAACATAGGCCGCTCTGAGCTCTGCGGGCTCTACCTATTCATTTAAAATTGGTTTCATGTAGTACCTCCAGTCTTTGGTCCCCTATTTTGGAGTTTTGCCAGGCCACACAAAGCATAAAATGCATCAGGTGGTGGCGCATTTGCTACTCTCGTGTGACCTACCTGCTCTGGGGAGTCAGTCATCAGGGGGTCCTTGGCAGGCATCCATATTTGCATCTCCAGCTTTCACCATGAAAGTTCTGTTGATCACTTAAATGTACAGTGACTGTCTGAATGAAAACATCTGGGCTGTCACTCCATCGGGTAATAGATAGATTATAATATGTTATGCCACACTTCACAGTTTGTGTAATGGTTCATGACACAGTGTTTGAGATATTGGCCTGTGCTTTGTTATGTATTACGACTGCCCATCAGGATCAATAAAGTTTTCTTTGACAACATGAGGGGGCTTCAGAAGCTACCCCCTCTATTAAAAAGACACCTATACTGTTTGAAAGGACCATTAATTTTGAACCACTATGTGGCAATTTGGCATGAAATCTGTGTTTTATCTTTCTTTATATTCAGTTTAGAACACTAGTAAATTGGAAAAAAAAATATATTTTAGCAATAAAGTATTACCATCTTGCGACACTCTGCCTGTAACTGAGGTTATTGTTTCTTGCTTGTTACATTCACAAATGAGAAGTGGCCACATAAAAAAAGTATAAAACTAGAGGGAACTGATATCCTATTTTAACAGTCCATGGTGGGCTGAGATCCAAATCAAAAAAGGCTGTTCAGCTTCTCAGTTTATAAATCAGCGTACTCTATTGAGGAAATAGGCGTCTCTGGGACTTTGACATCCCCATGCTGTTACAGTAAAATATAGTTTCAAAAAGCTTTTCTGTGAAAAGTTTCTAGAAAATTATTTTGATAAACTAAATTTCTCTGCATACCTCCTCTATATCTTCCTGTGTATTTTGCATTTAAGGTTAGTATGTCTCCAGTTGGTTCATTTAATTCCCTCTCTTAAATAAATGGACCTGAAAAATATATAAATACACCTTTAAAGGTGGAGGTCCAAAGTTGAGGCAGACATGGTTTTCTCCACTAGGAGGAGCTTACTCACTAGGAGGAGCGTACTTTCACTTTCACAGTTTAAATAATTACTGTTGAAATGTGTAAAATAGTTCAATGTCTATGTAAATGTCCATGTTCCCTACCACATTCATTTTATCGTCAAAATGCTCAATAAACTTTTTCTTTTTTTTAACTCATGCTGTCAAGCAGGAGTTTCCACGCGTACAGTCAAAAAGGCCTAGACCGCCACGCAAGTGGAATCTACGATTCTGTGCTCATCTTGAACATCTTGCATCTAAATAAATCAGTAATTTTATGATAACCAACTATGGGGTATCCAAATCCGAAAATGTAATGATCACAAAATAAATGACTTATGGATTAAAGAGAACATGAAGTTAGTGAGTGTGAGAGAAGAGGATACAGTGAGTAGGGTAAGATGGAGGAGGATGATTTTGCGTGGTGACCCATGAAGGGAGTTTGCCGAAGGGAAAAGGAGTAGAAGAAGAAAAAAGAAACCACTGTACATATGTCAAAAAATGTCAATACATTCAACAAAAAACCTCATGGACTACTGCTTAATTAATGACAACGTGTCTTGCATGGCCCATCGGGAGCATTTTGGTACTCAACTGAACTTTAAGCTTCTATTTGATTTGATTTAATTGTATTTTATATTGTCATGTCATGTCATGTCACGCCATATGACTTCATTTTATTTCATTTATTTTGTTTTTTAATGAAAGATAAATATTCAATGTTGCTTCATTCTGGGATGTTTGCCTCGTATCAGCCGATCTCCAGTTTGGGCTGCGCGGATTCCAGAGCGAGGCGTCGTTTCAGCGGGGGATTGTGGTGTTAATGCCCTCTGTTTGTTGGCCATTAAGCACCGGGGCCACATAATCTGCGGGGTGAATCTCCTCTGGCACCATTAATGGCCCCCCGGGCCCCCTGCGGGGAAGCAACAAGGCACCTCGTCAGGCCAAAAACAAAGATTGAAAAGTTAACCGGTGGTGTGAAGTGAAATCGGGCCGACTGGGATCGTGAATCGGTTTATTTGGAATATAAATCTTGCGTTGGAATTGGCTATGGCTTCTCCCGATCATTTCACCGGAGAGTTTCGGATTACCGTTGTGCGCGTCAACGTCCACGCGCTTCTAACACAGCGCGTAAATACTAACATTTTTCCTCCATGCGGCAATACGGGGAGTAACTGAAAACAACAATTAAATAAAAAATAGGGGGCGGGGGGGATTTGAAGACGATGTGACGGGGAGCAGCGCGGCGCGCTACGGAGGGAGAACCATTGAGACGGAGGAGGGGAGGGAGGGGTAATGCGCGCGACCCGGGGGGTAGGCTGGGGTGGAGGTGCCCGACGGAGATGCGAGGGAGAGAGAGAGAGAGAGAGAGAGAGAGAGAGAGAGAGAAAGAGATGCAAATCCGTAAAGCCTAGATTGCGCAGACCGGGGAGAAGAAGTTTACTTTTTAAACGCGCTTCTCTCAGGTTTCCACGGTCACTCCATCAACTTTTTTCTTCTTCATTTTTTTTTTTTCCATCCCCGCAACTTCTGAGTCCGAAAGTGCGTGACGCTTCATCTTGCTCATAAAGCGGAGCCCAAACGCCGGGGGCCGCCGGTGCGGGGACGATGATGTGACCCCCGGGGTCTCCTGAAGTGAAGTGTTCCTCTCTCTCCGCGAACACGCGTGATCCACGCAAGCACCGCGTCCGCGCCGCGGCGCACGCCGGCATGACCCGGTCCAGCGCGCCATCGGACACTCCTCGGCGCGTTTTCACGTGATCGCTCACGACCCGTTTCCCCGTGGGGAGAAAAAAAGGGGGGGGGGGAGCAGTTCCCGAAACACGTCGCGAAACCTTTACCTCCGTGGACAGCTACGATGCGGGGCACGCTGGGCGCCTTCGTCCACTCCTGTCTGATCCTGCTGGTGTGGGCAGATCAGTGGCGGGTCAGGGACTCCGTCAACTGCGACCTGACCAAGAAAGTAAGTTGGATTAAAAACAATATCCTGCACATCCACATTGTGCTTTGTATCCACAAACATTCGAAGCGGAGCAAAAGGGTGTCATCACTTTTTTTTTTTTTACCTCATTGTCAAGTCACAATTGTTGCAAGTACTTTTGCTTCAACTGCTTTTCGCTGCATTCAGAAATGTGAAATATTGGCAAAAAGAAATTAACGTTACGCACGACAGGCAAGCTGTTTCCTCTCACCCTTCAGCGAAATTATGAATTTCTCAGTTTGTTAATTGAGAAAAAAAAGGATAATTGTAAATTCTTAATGATTCATTTATTCGTCGAATGCAAAAATGTTAAACTTCGATCTAAATTCTGCAAACACAAAGTCCTTACACTCACTGTTGAAATGAGGACATACTCAGCCAGGTATTTATTTTTTTTTAATGAACAAACGCAGGGTCTTTCGGAGCTTCATGTATTTATTCATTCCCTCCCAGTCTCCATGTGATAAGAGTTTTAAACTGGCTCTCACGTGTATTGTTTGTTGACACTCTTGTCCTAACTGGGCTGTTAATAAGCCATTATAACTTTATTAACAGTCTGTCTAATGAGCAGCCTCCAGGGGGGTGTGAGTGGCGCTCGGTCCCGGTTGGTGCATAATGTGAAATTAAAACTGAAACGGTCTCTGATTGTAGAATATTCTTCAGGTAAATTATATCCTTTTCATTGTATACCATACATAGTTTTAAATATAGTTACGGTTTACTAAAAAAAAGACAGATATTTTACCTCTCAGAATTTTTTCTGCTATTTAATTTGTTTAAAAAATAAAATATAGCCATATTTGTTAGAGATGTAGTTAAAACAATTTAAACTTGACAACCCGTTGCAGGATAGGCAGATTGAAACACACATATAAAGACATAAAAGGCATAAAATTGGACTTTACGGGAGACACAGGATAACATCCAGCGGGTCCGTGCAGCACTCCGACATATGATCTACAAAATATCCCGATAACCTGTTGCATACAGGATACTTTAATATAAAGACTGAAGAAAAATATTAGATACCCTTTAAAACAGCCATACGCACTGTTTGTAAAATTTAATTATCATAGAATTTTTCTAAATCTCATCTAACTCTCGTGACATGTAAGCACCATTTTAATGTTGTCATGTCCAAAATTATTTCACACTGGAGACTCTGGAATAGTTTTTTAGCAACTAGCTGTAATTTATGATCAGAGGCCTCAGTTTCATGTCAAAAGTATGCAGATGTTTAGAGGATGCTGAATGTAGGTAAGTGAGCAGAACTTAAGATGTCCCAAAAATAAAAAGAATTCACAACAGATATCCCAACATGACCGTTCGGAGTCTCCATTCGAGCACATACCTGTGTCTAACAACCAGGATATCCAGCTGTGTTCTTGCCGAGATTTTAAATTTCACAACCTGATCTTATGTTTACATATAATGCTTTAAAGTTATTTTCAAATACAATGTATCCGTGAAAAGCTGAATTTGGGCAATAATATACATATGTACTATTTGATCGTCCATCCGTTGTGCACTACAATCCTTTTTTTTTTTTTTCTCGCAGCAAACCGACTTAAACTCCTTCCTATGGACTATCAAAAGGGACCCCCCCTCTTATTTCTATGGTACAATCCATGTCCCGTACACTCGCGTCTGGGACTTTATCCCCGAGAACTCCAAGCAGGCCTTCCAGGAGAGCAACATCGTCTACTTTGAGCTGGACCTGACGGATCCGTACACCATCTCGGCCTTGACCAGCTGCCAGCTCCTCCCCCAGGGAGAGAATCTCCAGGATGTCCTGCCAAGAGACATTTATCGCCGACTCAAGAGACACCTTGAATATGTAAAGCTCATGATGCATTCATGGATGACCCCGGATCAGAGAGGCAAGGGGCTCTATGCGGACTACCTCTTCAATGCCATCGCTGGGAACTGGGAGAGGAAGCGACCGGTTTGGGTGATGCTGATGGTGAATTCTTTAACCGAGGCAGACATTAAGACACGGGGGGTGCCGGTGCTGGACCTGTACTTGGCCCAGGAGGCGGAGAGAATGCGTAAAAGGACGGGGGCGGTGGAGAAGGTGGAGGAACAGTGTCATCCACTCAACGGGCTAAATTTTTCCCAGGTGAGTTTGACAGTGGCTCAGCTGGTGCAAGCATATGCTTCAGCAATAGTCAAAGCTTTCATGACATTATAATATGTAGATACCAGAGTTGGATGATGTGGCTCAAGTCTCCATCAAGCAATTCTTCAATTGCTTTAGCCTTCATGTTTCTGTATGTTTAACATCTTTTCACTTGCGTGGTCCGAAATGTGTCAAATGCGAAATGTGTCAAGTGCTTGGCCGAAGCTGCCCAAGTTCATGAGGTCATGACTGGCGGTTTTGGGTAAAGCATGTAATGAGTTACTTAGTGTAAGCAAGTAGCTGAAATTTGTAAAGGGGTTGTTATGCCAGTTTTCGGTTAATTCTCCATCCCCAAACTCCCCGTCTAAAACTCTGGCGTTTTTTTAGGCTCCCATGTGGGGGGTTTAGTAGTAGCATTAATAACAACAACCCATAACAAGGAGATCTCTGGTTCGATTCCGATAGGGGCCTACCTGTGTGGATTTAACACGTTCGGCCGCTGCTTGCGTGGCTTTCCTCCGGGTTCTCCGGTTACATCCCACAGTCCATAAACACTCAGTAGGTTTATTGGAGACCCTTAATTGCCCAGACACGCTATTGTTAGAGTGATGGTTGTATTCTCTGTGATCCACTGGTGACTGGTCCAGGGTGAACCTTGCCTCTCGCCCAATGACAAATTGGCTAGGCTCCAGCACCTCCAACAATTAACAGGATTAATTACAATACAGTAGATAATGAATGAAAGAAAGTTCCCAGCTGTAGAAATGCACTTGTTACAAGATAGCACAACCATAGACAGACATATACTTTTGATTGATGTCTCACCCAGATAAAAACTTACAGTGTTAAAACCTGTGAGGGAAATCAGTTGTTAATCATCGTAAAAAAAGGATAAACAAAGAAGAAGATTCATATTTAGCGTATTTGGTGTTTTTGTCACGGGCCGAAAACGTACTACTTCAATACTACTTCAAAGCAGAGATGCATATCAAACTGAGGTAACTGAATACTTTTACACCCCAAAGGAACTATGCGACTGTCTCAAGTCCCGAGACTGACATGTTAAGACAATAAATCATGTGGGTAAAAGTCAAGATGAGCCCGACTTCAATTTTTCCACAATGCGATAGGCCAGATCCTTTATTGGACTGTTAAATAAATTCCAGGTAAATGGTGAATGGAGAAATTTCACCGTGTGTCTCTAAATACTAAGTAATTGCTTTTTGTGATAAGTCTCCTACAGCACTTCTTAGCTGCGGTTTATCAGATCGTAAGTCTTTAATGCAATACATGTGTTATTCAAATTGAACTTCCTGGATTTACTTTAATGCCCAAGAAGGTTTTTTTTTCCTTCGGTCTCAGTACGAACTCCATTCTGTCGGTGTATGGGAGCATAATTCCCTTTTCTTAGATGATGTATCCAGTGTATGCTGTGATAATAATATCCAACACATGAGATTTATTTGAACTTTTTAGACTTTTTTCACTGCAGTTGATGTTCAATCTGTTCTGCTGGCAAGGCCTTTTTATCCTCTGAAATTCTTCCCAGCTGGCATCAGTTGGAAAGATGTCAAACAGACTTTTACTTTTATTCGAAAATGAAAATATGCGTAATGCTTAAATCCCGGCTCGGTCCCATATCAAACTCCTGACACTGAAGTTTAACCCGCAGAAAATTAAATATGCAAATACATGCTCCAACAGTTTGATGATGAGACACACCGCCAATGATCTTAACAGGTTTATTGAAAAGATTAAAATGTGTAATAACATGGACAATCATCAAATACACAGATTAAGTGTAATTGGTCTTATGTTTTAGGTAGCTGTAGTTTTCAGCTGTCCCTGCGTCACATAGTTGAGTGGAGAAAAGGTGTGGTGTTTAATAATCAGCTGTATAAACATTCAGCCGGCTCCACCATCATCTTTATTATGAAAGAAAAAAATGGATCCTAATGATTCTTGTCTGAAATCACCAGAAATAAAGGAACCTTGTTTCCCAAATCCCCGCAACAAACTTGAGTCTATCTGCTTCCCCCACCGGCCCCTCCCTGTCTGTCTGTGCCCCCCCATGACCCTCATGGCATTACATACATCTCACTAACGCAGGAGTCACTGCAGAAACATGCTGCGTATTATTAAGGAATTTCCTCCAAATAGCGGTTGAGAGCTGAAGGGATTACACTTGACCATTTACTCAAACATGTATTTTTAAAGTAGCCCCTGTTGGCCCAAATAATTCTCTACCCACAGCGCCCTGAGGCCGTGGATATTGGATGCCAGCAATTACAGGGGGTGGGGTGGGGTGGTGGTGGTGTGTGTGTGTTGGGGGGGGTTGATGACTTGTCAGTGGAGGTAGGAAAAGGAAATAGAATTCACTCCATTTGAAGTATTTGCTTTATTGGCAGCTGTGATGCCACGAGTTCTCGTGTTATTCCAATCAATTATTAATGTTTAAGATGGTACTTTCCACTTCGACTGAATCATCTTTTAGGGTGGTGCTGTGGTGGATGATTGGATTTACAAGGTAAATTGGTTAAGCGGCTATGCCTGGTGGCTAGATCCATTATCGTACGACATTGTGGTTTAATTCAGCGCACTTCACACTCCACTTCAATGGAGCACGTTGTTATGGGGACCCACTATTTATTATTTCTGCTCTTAATAGAACATGTTGCTATAGAAATGATGGAGATACCATTTTTGTATTGAGATTACTCATTTTTCAAAGTAGTAGATTTATTATAGCCCAATGACAACTGCAGCAATGCCTTGCATTCATATTACATCTGACAGAAATCAGTTAGATTTTAACACCCCACCTTTTTCTTTACCCTTCGGCACATTGCACATACGACTACGAACCTTGGTAAACTTTTGAAATAATATTTATTTATAAATTCAGCTTATCTATCAATCTCAATAGGATCGCGCAATGCCCTGGCGCCACAAATGCAACTTTTTCAACACCTTAGAAATGATGACCGTGATTAGCAAAGATTTTTTATCAAATACCTTTTCAGAGGTCTCACCTAGCCATGGACACAGCACAGATATGAATCGAAAATTGGGTATATGTCTGCTAGGCAAGCCTATGTAGGGAGACGCCAAAGGTTTATAGTGCACGAAGATCATTATTTTTGAACCATAACAGATTTTGCTTTCTCCACTCAGGTCTTTAATCTGGCTAAGCATGACTGCTCTTTTTCTTGCGCGTTGCCCCTTGTCTTTTGAAAGGCAGCCTCGGCCTAGCCCATTACACTAAGTGAGCTTGTTGAGCACAACAATAGCTGTGTGAAGGCTGGATTTCTCCCTGTTCCTGTTGTTGAAAGCCTGCAGGACATTCCACACCTCAGCGGAGCGGTCCTGCTGTTTCTCTTCTCCTGTAGCTGTGAGTAATGGCGCACTGAGTGGCGGCGACGAACAGTTTTCAGTGTACATCTGCGAGAACGCAGGACTGTCTGAATCAAATGTTCGTTCATGACGAGATGGTACTGTGTGAGTTGACTGAAAGGCGTCGAATATGACTCAACATTCATGGGAGGTCTCACCTCTGTTCTATAACTTTGTCTTTGTTTTCCTATTAAAACAGATGGGGTTTGTTTGGTGAAGTCAAGAAAAATTCCAACAGTTTCATTTTAAAAGAAGAAATTAAATTAAGTATCAAAGTTTCCCGATAAAAAATATGTCGTGTCTGTCTAAAACTTATTAATAGATACAGATTTTTCGTCTCCGAAATCGCTCTTTCCAAAACGTATTTGCCCACATCATTCATTTCTCGCAACATCCCATCCAGGTTAATTAGGATCAAGTCAGATATTTTAACATAGTCCATTAAGTTATCTGCGCACAGGAAAAGATAGCAGCTATCAGTTTTGGCAAAACATTTACATGGAGAGTATTTATGTATATATGAAAAGATGTCTCTTTCTTCTACAAATGTGACTTAAAACTCAAAACCTAATCAAGATGATGAATTAGTATTTCTGCTACGGGACAGTGCAACTTGACAAGAGTCCGCAGCATTCTGCGGGCAGACTGGGAATCCGAGGATGATGACAGAATGATGCTGGGGCAAAATATTCTTGTGCAAATGCGGTGAGGGTAAATATCTACTCCGGATAATGATCCATTAAACAAAAACTCAGTGAGTACTGGGGGGTTAGTGTATGTGCTCACTCACTCGTGATCATGTGTGCTGGAGAGAGAGGGAAAGACAACTCTATCAGATGCTGGCATGATGACAGTATCGAGCTGTAATACAAAGCCGGCAACACTGATTACATCTTGCTGTCACACTGGAAGGGATCTCGACTTGTTCCATTGATTCAGTCGTCATCGGAGCAGAATAGCCCGAGGTGATGAAAAGTACAGCCAAACATCAGACAAGACCGATAATCAGGATCAAATTTGACCGAAACACATGACACTGATAAAGGTATATGGTAATTAAATGCAGACACTTATCAAAGAAAATGAATGTTTTTGGTTAATGATAAATTGTAAATCAAAGCTAAATATGGAAAAATATGTAAGTGGCATGATTCCTCAAAAATCGCAAAAAAAAAATTTGTGAAGCAAATGGATTGTGTTGACGCACGAGCAGATGCTCTGCTACACAAACACATCTGATAATTTCCAAGCTGTTTGCACAGCTTACTTTTTTTTGCCGTGCTTTGACTTCTGTTATTGTGCTCTCGGCCACCGGACGTGTGAGTGTACGGCTCTCCAGTGTTCCATAATTTGAAAAGCATGGCTGGTGCACATGATGTCATTTTTCATCATGATATCATCGTCCACTTAATGTTAACTTCCCTTTGATGAGAGGAAGTAAACAGTCCCCCTTTAAATAGGTTAATTTGTCCTGCATGCAATTGTCCCGTAATTGCTTGTATCTCTTTATTATTGTTTTTGTCTGGGTTTGGATGAATGTTTGTTTACTCAGCCTTTTTTTCTTTTTTTTTGCAAGAGTTCATATTCGTGCACGAACGAGACTGTGTTTATGTACATATATATGATTTCCAATACGACCCCACAGCCTTCTCCGAGTGTGTGCGTCTACGTGTCACGCTGAGGTGCTTGATTTCCTCCCAGCTGTTGACCAAACAGTCCCATATTAGATGTCTGGCATTTCCTCTGACGCTATCTGTCCATTTGTCTGGAGACATGACACCGGAGAAGACGCTTTCCTTAAGACCTTAAGATTTATGGATAGTAATGGAAGCGTAAACACTGTCAACAAGCTACCTCAGTTAAAAGTCACGGAACAGAAAGTGCTCAGAAGCTGCACTGTCAGCCGTCTGCAGTCCCGTATGGCATCCAGTTATGTACTGTATTATATACCTCTGAACAAACACCAATGAATTAACCATGAAGTCACATAGTATTATTTATATATTACGGTGGGCATATGTAAAATACCATTTTTGGTCTTGAATTTAGTCGGTCTTGATTTTTATAACCTTTACTTACCAAAGCAAGCATCTAGATAAGGTTGGGGATATTCATTAGTCAATCGTCGGCTAGCTGTGTCAGGTGTCTGCATGTCCAAGAGAGATCAAATAAAGTTCTAGTTATTAAGCTTTCTAGATTTTAATCCTTAGTCCTAATAAGAATGCCTTAGTTAGTTGATACCTAGAAGGGGCTTAAGCTTGAAATTATAAATATAAATTATGTCAGGTCGTACCTTGCTGTGTATTCTATTAATTTTTTTTAAGTTATACAGGGATCTTTTGTCATTTGTTTTCAATTACCAAGCAGCACATTTCCTGAAGAAATTATAAAATTGGTCAAAATTATCACAAAACAATGACATTGGATTGTTTTTTCTTTTCAGAAATTATTTGTATAAAGAAATAATTTTGAACTATTAGTTATTACATTTCCATGATTTCCGCTACATTTCCGTCTGTCTTGTGTATCGCTGATCTATGTCACTTGATTCTACAGGATATTTATTGCCTTGAAAAGGAATGCATATATCATATATATCTTTACTTGAAGTTGTAATTCAGATACTGAAACCATAAAAAAGCAAGGAAATCATGTGAACATACTTGAGAAATAATTGCAATCACAGTAAGATGTAAATGAACAGTCACTAATTTTAGAATTGGCCATGTCGAAGCCTGTGCTGCAAGATTATTACTCGTTTACACATTTTACACACTGGAGTACATCCAACTCCAATTTCCCGAAATAGTGGATAATTTGCAGTTCCTTCAGCTTCTTGCAAGGTTGCATGATTTATCTGCACTCAACAGTTTTTAAAATCAGCAGGATATAAAAATTGGCTTCACACCCATGGCATTTTGAAATGCCATTGGTGCCTTTTATCTCATGTTGATTTTGCTATACAACAGAGAAAATTCCTCTCTCTATAGTACTGGACCCTATTAGTGCTGGTTCTCCTCAGCTCCACCTAAACTGCAAATGCACCGATACACATTCTTGCATTGCCTTTTATGTATCAGTGTAAATGCCCCCATTGTTAAAATACATCAGTTCCAATTACGCAAATGAGACTAACAGTAATGCTTTGTTGAAGATAACCATTATAATCACTGAAACGGCGGTAACCGGCGATCAACAGCAGTGATAAAGGTACGATAACAGGGGGAGGAATCAAAGTAATTGGGGCCAAGTGAGTGCTAAGCAGTGAAAGGGGCTTTTTGAAAGTGAAGGTTTTCCTGATGTTATTTTGAATTGGGCCCGAGCACCAAGCACTTTCAAAGACCTTATTGCAACTGAAAAGGAATTCCTCTGGTAATTATTTTGCTCCGGGTTGTGCCAATGCTTTGGTGGAGCCCCTTTGGATTGTATCAAAATGTTAAAAATAACTTGTCCGCTTACTAGCCACCAATATTTAGTAATGATGCATAAAACCCCCGAGACCAGCCAAACAGTACATTGCTGCCAGGATCTAACCCAACAGGAAGTTGCCCTTCAATTGTTTTTATTTGTTTGTTCTAGGGGTGGTTTTTTTTGAACAGCTTCTCCTGAGATTTTGATCAGATTATTGTCGTATCTGGTCAGCAGACATGAAAGATCTGAGGTGCCTTTAATCATAAAATTTTCCACTATGAGATCATGGCATTGCTGCAACATGGCTCCGCACAGTCAGATTTCTCCGTATATCATTGCGTTTGATAAACATTCATCGCCAAGACAGTGCGCAGATCTGTATTTACACACATCGTAGCCCTGTCTCCAGAATCCCCACAACAAGTGCAGGATAAGCGGTATATAATGAATGAATGAGTGATATGTGCCAAACTGAAGGCTAGCCATCAAAACATACATCGAACCTATACTTCACATGGTCAGTCGTGGTCACATGTTTGCTGAGCATCCCACCTTGAAGATATTTATAGGCTTGCATCCGGCTAAAGAAACACCTGCTGGCCTCTTATAATCATTTACGAAAGTAAACTGCTGTATTTTGATGCTTGTTGTTTGATCTTCTCTCAAAATCTTTCGTCAGGGCTACAAAATATTGATAGGTTGGTACTCACAGCATGTTACAAAACCACCCGGAGATAATAGGAATTGCACCAAAGTGTCTGAAACTGAATCTGCATTTGCTCATTCGGACCAATTTAACAATTTAATATGAGTGCTATTGAAACTGAAATGCTTACAATTATGAGTATTCTAATTTTTAGGGTCTGAAGATGGAGCGGTGCCAAGTACCCTTTGAAATTTAAAGGACTTATTGTTATGATGGGCTGAGAAACCTAATTAATTCTCCAGTCACTGTCTAAAGATATAAATATTATTATTGCTATTGTGTGGCGCAAAGGCCTTATGGCCCTCTGATTTGTCCGTGATCGTCAGTTCATGATAAAGACATTGAAAACGTAAAATTACATAAACACACTGAGTTTTCATTGAAGTGGGTGTGGCCTAAATGTTTGAATTAGATTTTAAATGGCTGACACGTAGTCTACCTCCTTCAGACTTCTTCACATCAATATTTAACCTTTGCCACAGCGCCATCTGGTGACAAGAGGAAGTGCCGTGGCTTATGCCTTGATTTGCTGCAGCAAACCAGTTGACCCGATCCCCATTAAATTCGGCCATATAGGCCCTGATTGGAGGAAAGCCACAGATGGAAGGCTGCATTCTGTGTACTAAAGAGAGTGCCCCACACTGGCCAAAGACAGTAAATGTCAGAATCCATGCTGCTGCCGCCCGAATCCAAATGTATGACTCTGATACACATTTAATATGATTCAAAAGAATCAGGCTGTAGCATATCTAGGAATGAATATTTATCAAATGGCAACTTGTCCAGAGTGAATGCCACCTCTGGCCCAAAATCTGCTGGGATTGGCCACAATCCCACTACAACCCTGAGTGCAAGATAAGTAGTATCGCAATAAATGAATAAATTAATGAAATCAACATAGAGCCACTTGGTGGCTGCAAGAATTGTTTTAAACACCGTGCATTGGTGCTAGTTTTATTTTTTATTTTTTTTTGTCGAAGTGGGTGAGCTTAGCCAGGCATTGAATTCTGACTTTCCATCATCAATCCCAATACTTAAGCTTCACGACTCCCTGTTAGATTTGGTCCAAAATACACAAGTCAGAAAGAATCCTGGTCTGGAGAAAGCCATTTAAAAAATATAATCACAGCACCACCTTGTAGCCACTGGAAAATATGAGAAAAATGTGGTCACAAAGACCTCAAGATGTTGGTGATGACTTACAATGGAAATGTAATGTTTTACCCAATGTGTAATGTTTCCATCAAAAGTGATCAAATTCCTATGTATCCCCACACACCACAGTTTGGAAGTTAACCCCACATGGTCCAATTTGACCAAATATCACAAGATCTGGTAACTTGTCGAAGCTGAGATTCAGCTTTAACATGGACTGATTGCCCTGGATCATTCCAACCCTAGACCGGCAAGGACAGTAAGCAGCTGTGGACCATTTGATTAGAGGCGAGTCCAAATCCACCGTCTTTATCGGAAGTATAGCGTGTGAATCCTCAATTGATTGGGATTTTCCTCACACTAGTGATAGGAAGTATCCCTTTTTATGAAAATTTCAATAACTAGTTAATCACTTTGCCAAAGGAAATTATCCAAACATCCGGTACTAGAATCAAACATCCCCATTGTCAACACAAATTCATGTATGATGGCGCACAGTTAAAGAGGTTGCTATTAAACGTGGTAAAATTTAAGTCTTAGAG